>PVLC010015241.1:0-37475 GCA_004027655.1 Graphiurus murinus
GGTACAGAAAGACAAATACTGCATGATCTCACTTATGTATGGAATCTAAACAAGTCAAAGTCACAGAAGTTGTGAGTGAAATAATTGTTACCAGAGACAGGGGGTAAGAAGGAGGTATGAAAAAGAGAGATATTGATCAAAGGGTACAGAGTTTGTTTGACCTGGAGTTTACATTTTTGAGATTTATTACAGAGTGTGGCAACTATAGTTATAATGCAATATAACTTCAAAATAGGTAACAGAGTAGACCCTTAATGTTCATAACCACCACAAAAGAAATAAGGATATGAAGTGATGATATGTTAATTAGCTTGATCTAATCATCCCTGTATCAAAACATCATACTGTACCCTTAAATATAGTTATTTTCAAATAAAATCAAACTTTTAAAAAAGGAATAAATTCTTTTTAAATTACTTTTATTGATGTACTGTAATCTCACATCGTATGAAGTTCAGAGTGATAGATAATACTAAAATAAAATTAAAAATGAGCAATTGAGCTAAATAGACACATCACAAAAGAAAAAATACAAATGGCCAATAAATACATGGAAAAAATGTTCAACATCATTAGCAATCAGGGAGAAGCAAATCAGAACTACACTGAGATTCCATCTAACCCTAATTAGAATGGCAAGAGTACAAACAACAGTAAATGCTGGCAAGGATGTGGGGAATAAGCTCTTCAAAATATGGTATTTTTGAGTAATATGAAAAAATTATATTTGACATCACTACTATGAAAATGTTGTATAAACAGTAAAACTGATCTATTTATACCATTTATAATATGAAGATGGTTTATACAAGTAACTTTACACACTTCACTACAACTAAAATTTTTTCTTTCTAAATTTATACTACAGCATCTTTTCAGTTTTAGAGACATGGTAGACCACAACAGTTTTTTTTTACTTAAAGTGCACAGATTATTTTGTCTTCCTCAAAAACCTCAAAACCAAAGAATCTATTTAAATCAAGAAAGGGAAAAGCATAATATACAAGTTAAGTACTGCTGGACAAGTAGAAGAATTTTTCTATTGTTAGTACAGGGGTCTTTTAAATCTAGCCACTAGCAACCAATAGTCCAGTTTTGTTAGGCAGTACTTTGGTATTTGATTTAAAAATAAATGTTATTTTTTAATTTGCAGTCAGGTAAACTAAGTGCAAAATGTTCCTCACATGTAACCTACCTCCTTCGTGCTTCTGGCTCAATTGATTTCTTTGTTTGGCCTTCAGTGAAGATTGAGAGCATATGGCCTCCCTCTGTCCTTTATGCATATATTAAGTACCTCTAAATCTTCTCTGGAATAATAATCCCTGTTACTTTAAGATCTCTTCTTTTTGCTTTCTTTTTCAACCCTTTAATCATCTTTGTGGTCCTCCTCTGAACTTTCTCCAAATTCTCTATGTCCTTCTTTAGTGGTAGAGAGAGCCCAGAACTAGAAACAATGCTTTTGTGAGAGTCCGGTCGGTAGCAAGTACAATGGAAAAATAAACTCAAATTTCTTTCTTTCTTTTCTTTTTTTTTTTTTTTTGACTCCTATTTTTGTGACCATGTATTATGTTTGTTTTAACAGAACATTATATTGTAACTTAGGATAATCTTATTATTCTTTTTACTATTCATGGAGTTACTACTTTATTTAAATATAGTCAAATGGTCATCTTCTGGTCTGGTTTCCACTATGTAGAAATCTAAATATTTAAATGAATGACTAATATGGAAGTATAGATAGCCAGATAAAATGCATCAAATCATCTACTGATATCATATAGACATGAATTATATATGATCCATAGTTCAAAAATAAATGTGCTTAAAAGATAGAAGACAAGATCAATTCTTAATTACTGTGAAGAAGAAAAAGTATTCATGGTATTCTGTTCTGGTCAAATTTTAAAAATGTCTAGTGAGGATTGGGGGAGTATTTCAGTTGTAGAGTGCCTGGGTAATATGTGTAAAGCCTTGGCCCTGGGTTCTATCCCCAGCACCAGCAAACAAACAAACAAAACTGGTAGGCACTAATAAGAAAGGTTAATTCACTGCTTAAAGTTAAATGGTAATCAAAAGAAAAATTAAGCATGATTAAATGTATTAGAAAGATGGGCATATAGTCAGTTCTTTAAGTCTGTGAAATTATTACCCACAGCAAATAAAAGACAGTGTCTCAAGTGTACAAACGAAAAAAATAGAGTAAAAATCGTATTATTTAGAAACATAGCACAGACTCCCAGAAGTAACAGTTTAAAGAATTAGTAGTAGTTTCAGCTCAGCTACTACCTACTATGAGTGGAAAAGGATGCAGCAAGGAACAATTGCTTATAATCATAATAACATATTACTTGGTTAAATTTTTAATTTTAGTGGAAAAAAAAAAAGTGTCCTACACAAGGTTGATTAAAACACAATCTGGGGCTGGGATATAACTCAGTGTGTGCCAGGCCCTGGGTTCAATCTCCAGCATCCAAAAAGAAAAGAAAAAAAAAAACACAATTCAAAAGAAATTTAGAATGAATTAGATGACTATACCACAAATAAATTTAATAGAAGATAGAGGATTCAAGAATCATAAGAGGAGCATTAATTTTCTTCTTTAGTCTAAGTTATGTGCAGGATGGCATACAGTGTGTGTATATGTATATATATATATTTGTGTGTGTGTGTGTGTGTGTGTGTGTGTGTGTGTGTGTGTCTCCTCTACTCTCATTATCCAGCTGTGTGTGGACACATATAAAATTTAAGATCTCTTATCCTGATTCCTCTTTCAATTAAAAGGTAGGATAATATTGTAGTCCTAACTTGAAGAGTATATATTTCAAATAAGCATAAAACATGTTGTTACACTAACAAATTATCCTAACTACTTATCATGGCCAATAAGGCTCTAAGTTATCTGGCCTCCAGACCTCCCTTGCCACTACTCTTATTTCTTCTCTTATTATGAACTGACCACATTCATCCCAAATACAAATAGCTTGTTTCTCCCTGAGTATTCTTTCCTCTGTCTTCATATGAATGAATGAATCTGACCCTATTTGTATATACCTGCATTCCATCATTAATGTCAGAGTAATAACAGCTTAATATCATCTTGTTGTAAGGCATGTGTTGGCCAAAAACATTGTTAATATTGAAGAAAAGACTTGAAACATATGGAATTTGTGAAATATGTTAATAGTTCCCATGAAATTTTCTCATTTGGACCTCACAACAATTTCCATGATGAAAGAAGCAAAAAGGTACTATTTTCATTCTGATTGAGCAAACAGAGACTTTTCAGAAGTTAAATAACTCACCCAAGAGCGTAGGGCTAGTCAGCAGTAAAACTTGGTAAGATTCGAACTTACTAATTTTGAAAATAATCCAGTGCCCTTACTATTTGTAAAAGGTAAAACTTTTACTTTTGGAAGCAAAGAAATAAGCAGATTCTTATCTGCAATATTTAATTACTACAGAGCACTGGGTAAATATTAATTTGCAGTATTCTTCAGTTTCTAGCTAAATAAAATGACTGATATTTGCCAATGATTAACATTCAGTAAATGCTTATATGTGTCAGATTAAAAGCTTTGCTGTTACAATTTCCATTTATTTATGTATTCATTCAACTGATAATTAATGAGACTTGCCATGTGGAGGGCACTGCTGTAGATTCTGTCAGCACAGCAGTGAACAAGACACATGAGATTTCTATTTCCTCGGCTCCTTACTTCCAAAGGGAGTTAGTCCGCTCCTATGCAATGTGAATTTTTGTGAATGTTGACACTCTAGCAAAAAAATATGTGAAAAAAAAAAACCCTAAAACTTCTCTCCGGGAGAGAATTTAAAACTTTCCTTTCAATAGATTATTAAATTGGTGATTGGTGTAAATAAGCTCATTGTTCTGTTTGGACTAGTCTCAAATGTAACGTTCATGGTTTCTTCCTTACATGTTCCTACTTTTTTCCTCCTTATCTCGTCTACTGTCTTTCCATACAAATACAGGATACCTTTTAAGATGGTTTTATTCTTGTGTGATCATAGGGCATTCTTACACAAGCCTACCACTCACCTAGGCAATACGATACAGCCGCTGTCTCATATGTAGTCTGACACTGACTCAAACATCACTATGAGCACACGACTGAATAGCATATTCACATTCGCCTCAACCGTGATCATTTCCTGCTAACTCATCTGTTGGTCTCCTTTGAGCTCCAGTTTCACTTAAATTTGCAATTAATTATATATTACCTTAGATTTTTCATTATTCTTTTTTCCGTTTAGTATGATCTCTCCAACTAGTTTGGAAGCCTATTAAGAGCAGAAGCAATGGTTTATACCACTTCCATATCTTCTGTAACAGGCCTGGTTCCATCATGGGTTCTAATTCCAAAACCACCTGCAATTGGAGTTGGAGAAAACCAACTGCAATTTCAGTTTTCTCATTTTTAAATGAGAAAAATAATAATACCCACAGCTCCTAGGATTGTTTTGTGGACAAATTTAGATGAGATGTGTATATACTGTGTATTTTAGCATAGAAATGTTCAATAAATATTATTGATATTTTGTTATTGCTTCAGTTAATATGAGTATCTGTAAAATAATTTATTAGTCTAATTCTGTAGTTAGTGGAAATTAATCTTCTGAAATTACGTTTGATAATATTTGTAACTTCTTTTTCTTTCACTTATTAAAACCTAGTCATTTTACAAGAGTAAATTTTATATTAGTAAACTGATTAATTTGTAAATAATAGTCTCTTTACTAATTATTACAAAGCAATTAACAATATCCTGATATCTATAGATTCTCACATAACTGAATTCACAAAATAGACACACTGCAAGATGTTATTTATGGTATTCTGTTTTTACTAATAGCAAGCTGTGAACTACCTCACAATTTATTCTGAATCATCAGCAATATTTTCTTTGTAAAAGCTGCCAGCCTAAAAAAATATTAACCCAGATATAGTGGGTTAATTTTCAAGATAAGTGAAAGTGCCAGGAAAGGTATTCGGCAACTATGGAGGTGTGTCTGGCTTGTAAATTTTACCCATCTGCCAATTTAAAAGGTCCTCAACCTTCTTCCCAAAGCTCTGTTCCTTTAGTCTCATGAGTACAGTTAGTCAACTTCCAAAGAAAATAGTTATATAAATGAGATTTGCAGTCCCTCGTGCTGTTTGTTTATTCTAAACTAGTATATCTTCTAATTTTTTCTACTAGTTCCTTGAAATTTACATTGCTGCAAAGACAGAAAATTTCTCTCAAAGTCCAGATGGCCAATTTTTTAAATTTATTCATTTTTATTTATTTTTTTGCAGTACTGGAGGTTGAACCAGGGGCATTCTACCTCTGAGCTACACCTCCAGTCCCAGATGGTCACTCTTGATTGATAGTAATCTAATGGTATTTAGCAATGTGGTGTGGAGATGTTCTGTCACACCAAGGCTATGTGATGTAGCCACTGTCTTACGTGGATGCCATCATCACATGGAGGTGAATTTCAATATGAGCATAATGTAAAAGGAATCATTACATGAATCATTTAAAAATATATCGATAGCCAGGCACGGTGGTGCAAGCCTGTGATCTCAGTACTTGGGAGGCTTAGACAGGAGGACCACAGGTTGGAGGCCAACGCACTGTAACTTAGCAAGACCCCATTTCAAAACTAACGAAACAGTGAGAGTTTAGTTCAGTGGCAGAACATCACTAGGTTCAATCCCCAGTACCACACCCATATCAAAAATGATGATAATGCTACATTAAAAATGTACAAAGACGAGACAATAATCCAAGGCAGTAATTTTTTTAGACAAGAAATACAAGTTCCAAGAGTTCATAATGATGCTCCAAATAACAAAATAGTTGGAAAATTTATCTGCATTGGAGATTTCAATTTCTATTATCAACTTACTCAATTCCTATGCTATCTAGGGTATGATTCTCTCACCAAAGAATCATTCTGGCAAAAGGGAAATAGAACTGTGGCAACCATGTCTGGCATTATTAAACCAAGAAAAAAAATTGAACAAAGTAAAAATGGCCTTTACCTCATTCAATCAAATTCCTCCTTGAAATCTAGATTTAGCCCATCATAGCAATAAACTAGTAGGGTTTCGAAATAGTGACCACTTGAGAAAGAAAACACAAAGTCAATTTGGGTAAATAGAATTAGATTTATTCTACTCATGGGAAATAATAAACTAGAGAAATCAAACATTATCTAAAGTATAGCCAAGTCTAGTCTAAAACCAAAACTACTTTAATTCTATTAACATTATTAGCCTCATTTTAAATTTGGTCTTAACCAAAACACTAAGAAGTGATATATCAGCTTCATTGATTTATAAAACTGGTAATACACAGTCTTCGGGCATGAAATTATTTCAGGAAATATGTCCTGAAATTTATAATTGCTGCCATAACATTTAATTATCTATTCTAACTGTTTTGTTTTGTTTGGATACTCAGGATTAAACCCATGGCTTCATGTATGCTAGGCAAGTACTCTACCACTAAGCTGTATTCTCAGCCCCTTTTTAATCTCATTTTGAGAAAGGGTCTTGCTAAGTTACCCAGGCTGTCCTCAAAATTGTGATCCTCCTACCTCAGCATTCCCAGCAGCTAGGATTATAGGAGTGCACTATCAAGCCCAGTTTCTTTTTACTTTTGTAAATTATTTTCAGCCATCCCCTAATATCATCATTCAATTCCTGCACTCCTGGCTCAAACACAAACATACACAATAGAATGATAATTAGAAACCATTCATGTTCAGAGGTTTCTTTTTTAGTATCAGGTCTCTTACTTTTAGTACATATATTCTTAGCTTACATTCAAATGATTAAAAATTTGTACCATTTCAATTTTTGTCAACATATTTCATATAACCCATTCATCAATATGATATTTATTAAGATTGATTGGATATGTAATCATAAAAATATTAGATCAAGTCGAGGAACCACTGAAATATTCTCAGTTGCAAATATTTTACTTTTCAAATAAAACATTTTTGTTAGTCTCTTGGAAACTAGCTATCCTCAATATAAAAGAGCTTAATCTTTACAAATAAGAGAATTGCATCCTGGTCCACATTGTATGGTGTTTTGTTGAACCTCTCCACAATTACATCAAATGAAGACTACTAGTATTTTCCCCTAATCACAAAAGCAGATCTCATGAAAATGAAAAGCATGAAATATAAAAGAAGCAGCTAAACAATAGGAACAGAGAGGAGCTGGCTAGTTTCAAAGAGCCATGCTTTTCTCTCTCTCTCTTTTTTTTTTTTTAGGAAAATATTTTGCACTTTCTGTTGTTTAACATCGAGTATCTTTTGTTTATGTGCAGTATCATCACTGCCAAGGATGCTTGCTATATATCTCTCATCAAATCCAAGGCAATAACACTATACTAACATTTATCACTTTGCTCAAACTCTGTCTTACTGGGAAACTAGCTCTATTAAGGATGTTAAGTTCTAACCAAATATGGATGGAGCTGATCTCTACAATTTTCGGGTATTTGAAAATTGTATAGGTTCCACTGCCATGACACCTATACTTAGGCAGAACCCTAATCCAGATTAGACTCAACCCTGATCTGGATTAGTAATAAAATCTCCTTCTTGTTTATTACAGTGCTCTGTGTGATGTGTACATTCTTTGGTGGAGCACCCCGGATTTGTGCATAACATTTTGGTGCATTGGCCGGGAAGCTGTGTCCCCCAAAGACCTTCACTCACCTCCACGGTAGAGGAGTTTATCTGGTAGTGTGGCCGCAGGGAGGCTCGGCTTGTGTAGCCAATCTTCCATTTGGATTTGGTAGTCCAGGGGGCTGAAGAGTGGCTCGGCTTGAGTAGCCAACTCCTGTTTGGCAGCTGATTTGAGTCTGAGGGCCTGTTTTGGGACTGGCAGAAGACCTAGGTGGACACGCTGGAGGGTGGCCAGTCAGGAGGCGAGGGAGATGTCCCTACCTACCCTGTAAATTCCTTGGTATGGTGTGCACAGTGTGGTAGATCTAAATTTAAAAAGTAAGTGCACAGTGTAAAAAGGCCTATCTCTCTGTTCAGTGTTTGTCTGTCCTCCCCCGTCCATGCGGTGTTGTTAACTTTCAGCTTTGGACCTGCAGCTGTTCTCTACTTCTCCGTAATGGGATGGACTTCTTCAACTCCCTGTCTATACTGATTGACCACTTTTCTGATTTCAGAACTCAGGCATGTAATCTTTCACTGGAGGTTAAAAAAAAAAAAAAAAAAAAAAAAAAAAGTACACTAATCACTATCTGCTCTGCAGAATGGCCGACTTTCAATCTCGGCTTAATGAGGACGTTCATGTCGTGCCGGAGCCTAGAGTAGCCACTGGGAGTCGGAGACGAGGCCCGCTCAAATGGCAGCGTAAGTTTTACTTTTTGCAATGGCTTGCGGGCCACCACAGAAGGCCGTTTGGTCCAGAAACCCTGGGGTGAGAACAAGCGAGCAAAACCCATGCTGGGGTTAGGGAAGACAGCTGCCAGCACTGGGACATAGATTCAGCAGATTTTCGCTCTCTCTCTCTCTCTCCCTTGTCCTTTTTCCCCCTTCCTTTCACTCTTCTCCCCTTGGGCCGACATCAGTCAGTCTCCTTTTAAAATGAGTGCTCAACGGCACTAAAAGAGGAACATTCAGACCCAACGCATTTTAGTGGCCGATCTGTTAAGTCTTTTTGCTACAAACGTCTGCTCTAAATTGTTTTGTTTTGTGCCTCATTGCTCTAGCTATGATGGCCGATCACATGGGTACTGGCTGACCACGTGGCAGTGAGGGGGGCACTCTTGAATTTTTGCTTGAACTAAACCAGGTTGATTGTTCCCCTCCTATGCTTGTAATTAAGTCTTTTTGATGCAAATGTTTGCTCTAAATTGTTGTGTTTCATCTCATTGCTCTAGCTAAGATGGCCAACCACGTGGGTACTGGTTGACCGCATGGTAGTGGAGGAGCACTTTTGGATTTTTGCTTTAACTAAAGCTGGTTGATTGTTCCCCTCCTATGCTTGTAATTAACATTTAAAGAAAATAAGTAAATGACAAAAGTTTAAAAATAAAATAGTTTTTGTTACCTTTTCTGGCCCTAATGTAATTAGAAGATGGAGGCTTTTTCTGTGAGGAGACTTCCATGTTTGTGTCCTCTATTCTATAATCTACTACACATTGTGTTACATGGCACCATCTGTGATAGGTTGTATTTTTAACTTTGGGAATTATATATCTGGCTGGTTATTTATCTATGAAAATTCAGTGCCTGGCAAGCTAAAGCTATGAGATATGTTTGTACCCATAAGTGTGTTGTCTATTGTCCATATGGTACCAAAATTAGCTTATAAAGAGCACTCATCAAGTTAAAAAAATGGATCCAAATACCTCTTAATTCATGTGACTTGTCTTCAGCAAATAAGTTTTTTTAAGTTTATTAAAAGGTAAGAGATGTAATTAAAAGTTAACAAATTTTTCTTTTTCCAGGTTAAACAATTAGGATTATGTGTCAGTTCCTATTTAATGTTCAAACTACAATGCTCATTGTTTATTGTTAGGATCTTTTACTTGTTAAAGTAGTGACTAAAGTGCTAACTGGCTATTAAAATAGGTAAAGTAAGCAACATTTTTATAAATGATGATCTTTATAAGTAAGTTAAAT
Source organism: Graphiurus murinus (assembly GCA_004027655.1). Taxonomy (NCBI): domain Eukaryota; kingdom Metazoa; phylum Chordata; class Mammalia; order Rodentia; family Gliridae; genus Graphiurus; species Graphiurus murinus. The sequence goes on from PVLC010015241.1 coordinate 9,667, forward strand.
GCTAAATATCAATTGTTAAATGTAAAATATTGCCTAACATCAGTAAAAGACAATATATTTGAGCCTAGTAAACATGGTTTTATTTTTTTTTATTTTTTATTTTTTTGGTGGTACTGAGGATTGAACTCAGGAGCATTCTACCTTTGAGCTATACCCCCAGCCTTATTTTTTTATTCTTTATTTTGAAACAGGGTCTCACTAAGTTGTGGAGTGCCTCACTAGGTAGCTGAGGCTGGCCGCGAACTCGGATCCTCTGGTCTTGGCCTCCCAAATGCTGGGGTTACAAGCGTGCACCACCACACCCGGCTATAAACGTGGTTTTATATAGGAACAGTTTAACAAAGTGCTAGGTGTTATATCTTACCTAAAGAGAATTTATCTAAAATAAAAACTTATTATAGGGGTTGTTATAGTGTGAGGATTGTTTTAAATGTAAGAATTGTTTTAATTGTATAAAGATAAAAGACCTTTGTGTGGAGACATAAAAAAAGGTCAAACAAATAATAGGAGATATCCATAGATATAAGAAGGTATTAGAAGAGGAGAAACACTTTCATATGGAAAAGGATTTCATATCGCAAAAATTTTACATGACTAAATTATGATTTCCTATGTCCTTTAGATTTAAAACAATACTGTTTTGTGTCCTTAATATTTACTAAGGATTAGCTTAAAGGTTGTGCCTTGGCAAAATAATTTCTTATGTTTACTGTTTTGATTACCTAGCAAGCTGTATCTTAGCAAGATCCAGGTAAATGCCTGTACTTTACACATGTTTAATGACTACTTTGTAGCTCAGGCTAAATGAACCGCTATAACTTTGAGTTATTATATTTGACATCCTATATATGTGGCCATAGATGTGTATATATCTGGGAGCTAAATATGCTATGTATATAGGTTCATCTAAATGTTCTATGAGAGCTTGTAAAGGTAACGGTATATGGGCTTTATATACATGCAATCTAACTAATAAGTGATCTCTCTATGCAATGTGTATTGTATTAATATCTTGAGTTACTAAAACTTCTGCCATCTATGTTTTAGTACAGTTGAGAAATCCATCACTAAGACCTGGTCTATATCTGTTTGCTTTAAGTGTTCTATTATATGTTAGGATTAAATTAAAAATTATTAACTTATGTATTATATTAATTATTACTGGCTTCTTTATTAGTTAAAAAATTTATGTCTCCTAAGTATCTTCTGAAATGCAGAGCTTAAGAAAATGCCTTACGAACTGCCAATTGATATCCTATAAACAAAATGTTTATAGCAATTTTTTAGAGTGGCCAACCTTCAAAGTGGGATAGCCCCAGAGGGGACTTTGGATCCCAACATTATCTCTCAGAATGGAAGAGGATCCTGACTGAAGCCAGGAGGCTGGTGCTGAAAGATGATGGAAGACCGACCACCCAGCTGAACCTCATCAATGGGACCTTTCACTTGAGTCACCCAAATTGGGACTTTGACCAGGATGAAAGTAGGGAGAGTCTCCGAGTGTGCCGCCAGGTTCTAATGGCCAGTCTCCGTGCAGCAGCTACAAAGCCAACCAATTTGGCCAAGGTATATGCAGTTAAACAGGAACCCAGTGAGAGCCCCGCAGTCTTTTTAAAAAGAATTCTCTATGCCTTTAGACAGTACACCCCTATGGATCCCCAGGCAGAGGAAACAAAGGCAACCGTGATTTTAGCCTTTGTATAAGTATTTACTAATTACGGTGGATACCTTTTTGGGGTGTGTGGAGGCCTTTCCTACTAAGAGGGTGACGGCTATGATAGTAACAAAGAAATTGTTAGAAGTGACACCTAGATATGGAGTTCTTTGTAAGTAAAATTATACAAGGGCTTTCCCAAGCTCTGGGGACTAATTGTAAATTGCATTGTGAATACAACCCCCAGAGTTCTGGGCAGGTAGAAAAGATGAATAGAACCTTAACGGAGACTTTAACTAAATTGGCAATAGAAACTGGTGGAGACTGGGTCACACTCCTTCCCTACGCCTTATACAGGGCCAGAAATATGCCCTACATGCTTATTTTAACCCCCATCCTTCCGCGAAAGCCGATTGTAAATTCCCTACAGGGGCCCACAGGATTATTTGAAGTTGTGCAGTCTCTCAGGCCATGCAAAGAGATATTTGGCTGTCTCTCAGTGTCCCAAACCCCTGTCCATGATGTTGAATCCAGAGATTGGGTCTGGGTCAAGCGGCATCACCATAAGACATGAGAGGCTAGATGGAAAGGGCCTTACGTGGTTGTCCTTGTTACCCCAACTGCCCTAAATGTGGATGGCATAGGACTCTGAATACATCACTCCCAGATCCAGAAGGCCAGTGAGAAGGACATCGAGAGAGTCTAAAAGGAGTGGGCAGTGTCAGCCAACCCTGACAACCCCTTGAAGCTCACGCTGATGGCTAGGAAGTCCTGCTGCACTTCATCGACGTGGTCTTTGTGGACTTTGGTATTAGGGCCACTGATTACTCTCAACTCACATTTGGGTCTTGCATACTACAGTGCAACTCACAGTCCTCAGACAACAGTTTCAAACCTTGTCCAACCCTGCATATAGTATATGAGGAGGATTCTTCATATAAACAAAAGAAAAAGGGGGCAGTGTAGGGTGTTGACAGCTCCCTCCCTTCCCCAAAACAGGACAGCCCCCTCCCTTCCGTCAATCCCTGTGCCTTCTCTGTGTTACCTTTCCCACGCGCGAGAAAAGTTTCTCCCCCCTGAATACCTCTATATAAGGCTGAATGAACCCAGGTTCCGGGTTCCACTGCCATGACACTATACTTAGGTGGAACCCTAATCCAAATTAGACTCAACCCTGACCCAGATCAATAATAAAATCTCCTTCTTGTTTATTACAAAAATAAATAAATAAAATCGTATAATGAAGAATGAAACATTAAAGGTGCACAGTTTTCCTATGGGTTTCATTCATGCCTCAGTTCAGTGTTATTTGACTTTCTAGTTTAAATAACGATATTATGTATTTTTTCAGGAATTATAATATTACTAATGAAATTGCCTCTAGAGCAGACATGGGCATATTAACTAGGTTTGCATGGAGTTTGCTGTGGGGTATGGTAGAAGAGTATGGAATAAATAATAAAATCGTAATTAACAGAGTTTATGGGACTCAAAAACTGGATATAAAATGACTTTGTGTGTATCAATTCTATGAAACCAAAAGTAGATAATAGGAAGAATGTTAGAAATTTAAAAAATATTTGGAATCAAACAACCCAATCCTGTAGCATAAATGGGTCAAAGAAATCAAAGGAAAAATAAAAAATTGAAACAAATGAAAATGAAAACATACTAAAACTTAAGGGATACAGCATAAACAGTTCTAAAAGAAAAGTTTTTAGTGACAAATGCCTACATTAAGGACAAAGAAAGCTGGGTGTGGTGGCACACATCTATATTCCCAGTACTTGGAGGCTGAGAGGAGGATCATAGGTTCACAGCCAACCTCAGCAACTTAGTGAAGCCCTCCCCAATTTAATGTAACTCTGTTTCCAAATAAAATAGGGCTGGGGTTATGGCTCAGAAGTAGAATATCCCTGGGTTCAATTACCAGCACCCCCTTCCACACATACACAAGAAAGATGTAAAAAGAAAACCCTAATTTTATACCAAAGCAAATAAAAAAAAAAGAAACCAAGATTTAGCAGACAGAAGAAAAATATCAGAGCAATAATGAATGAAATAGTCTACTAAGAACCAAAAGAAAAATCAAAGAAATTAAGAGCCAGTTTTTCAAAAAGATAAAACAAACTTGTTAAACCTCCAACTAGATTAACAAGTAACAATGTAGAAACTACAAATAAACAATGCTAAATGAGAGAAGAAACATTACCATTGATATCACAGAACTTCAAAAGATTGTAAGAGACTATTGTTGTCTACTGTATGCCAACAAGTTAGATACCGAGATATCTAAGGAAAAATGAATAAATTCCCAGAAATATAAACCTATCTTTACTGAATCATGAAGAAACAAAATTTGAACAGACCAACAACAAATAAAAGATTGAATCAGGAATCAAAAAATGTCCTACAAGAAAAGCTCAGGACACGATGGGTTCATTAATAAATTCTCAAATACCTAAAGAATAACTGGCAACACTTGAGGTAGAGGGCCTACTTCAAAATCATTTCCTAAGGCCAGCATTATCATGATATCAGACAAGGAAACTACAAGAACAGAAAATCAGAGGCCAACTTAACTGATGAACATAGATGTAAAAAACCTCAACAAAATGCAGAAACAGAAAAAAAAAAACAGATGCAGAAAAATATTTTGACAAGATTCAATAATTTTTAATAATAAGGAATGTACACCAACAAAATAGACATCATATATGACCCCCTAAAGTTAATGTCATACTCAATGGGGAAAAGAGAAAGGCATTTACTTTCAGATCAAGAACAAGACAAGGAATGCCTTTTTTTTTTTTTTTTTTTCCTGTCGTACTGGGGATTGAACTCAGGGACATTCTACCTCTGAGCTCAACCCCCAGCCCTATTTTTTATTCTTTATTTTGAAACTGGGTCTCACTAAGTTGCGGAATGCCTCACTACGTAGCTGAGGCTGGCTGCGAACCCGGATCCTCTGGTCTTGGCCTCCCAAATGCTGGGATTACAAGCATGCGCCACCATGCCCAGCTGAGGAATGCTCATTTTTACTACTACCATTCAACATAGTTTTGCAAGTCCTAGCCAAAGCAATTGCAAGAAAAAGAAAGGGCATCCAAATTAGAAAAGAAGTAAAACTGTTTCCTCTGACAACATGATCTCGTATATTAAAAACCCTAAAGACTCCACTGAAAAACTATTATAACTAATAAACAAATTCAGTAAATAAAGAATACATAATCAGCAAAAATCAGTAGCACTTCTCTATAGCAATAGTGAATTATCTGAAAAATAAATCAAGAAAAATAATCCCAATTCCAATAGCAAGAAAAAATTAAATACTTACAAATACATTTAGCCAAGAAGGAGAAAGATCAATATAACAGTGGAAACTATAACACAGTGATAAAATTAATTAAAGAAGATGCAAAAAATACAAAAATAAGCATGTGATCATTGGTAATTGCTTGCAAAAATGTCCATACTCCCCAAAGCAATCTATGGATTCAATGCAATCACTAACAAAACTCCAATAACATTTTTCACAGAAATAGAAAAAAATCCTAAAATCATATGGTATCACAAAAGATCCCACAGAGCCACAGCACTGTTGAGTCAGTAGAACAAAGCTGGAGACATCACACTATCTGATTTCAAAATATACTACAAAGCAGTAGTAATCAAAACTGTGTGGTATTGACATAAAAAGAGACATATAGCTCAATGAAATGGAAAATAAAGTCGAGAAATAAACATATACATATATAGTTAAATAATTTTTTTAAGGAAAGAATAGTCTTTTCAATAATTAATGCTGGGATAACTGGATTTCCCATGCAAAAAAACATAAAAATAAATATGAATCTTTATCTTATACCATACAAAGAAACCAACTCAAAATGAATTAAAGACTTAAACATAGGGTCTGAACCTGTAAAATGACTAGAAGAAAACAAAGGGTGAAAACTTCATGACATTGTTCTTGGCAATGATTTTTTGGATCTGACTGCAAAAGTTCAGGCAACAAAAGCAAAAACAAAAAGGATTTCACTAGACTAAACAGCTGCTGCACAGCAGAGGAGACAAAAGAATGACAAGGCAAACAACTTACAGTTGGAAGAAAATATTTGCAACCATACATCTGGGAAGGGGTTAAAAGCCAAAATATGTAGGGAAATCAAACAACTCAACAGCATGGAAACAATTCACTTGATGAACGAAATGGGCAAAGGACCCAAACAGACATTTCTCAAAAGAAAACACACAATTGGTCAATAGATATGTGAAAAAAAAATATTCAACAGCACTAATCATTGTGGAAATACAGTGAGTGAAAAATCACCTCACTGTTGTTAGAATTGCTATTACCAAAAAAGCAAAAGGTAAAAAAGGTGCTGGTGGAGAATGGGAGCCCTAGAACACCATTACTGGTAGAACAAATTGGTATATTCATCAGGAGTGTCCTGGTATGGAGTGTCCTCAGCAAATTAAAAATAAAACTAGCACAGGATCCAGCAGTGTAACTTCTGGGTATGTATACACAGGAAATGAAGTTAGAATGTCCAAGAGACATCTGCACTCCCACGTTCACTGCAGCCTTATTCACAACAGCCAAGACACGCAGTCAACCTAACATGTCTCTCAACTGATAAATGGATAAAGAAAATATGGTATGCATACACGATGAAATACTATTCTGCCCTAAAACGAAAGACCTCCTCCATTTAGATGACATGGAGGACATTATGTTCCGTGAAATAAGCCAGATACAGAGGGACAAATACTGCATGACCTCACCTACATATGGAGCCTACAAGAGTCAAACTCACAGAAGAATAGGGTAGAAAGAATAGTGATTGCTAGGGAGGGGGGTATCAGGGAATAAGGAGATGTTGGTTAAATGGCACAAAATTTCAACTAAGATGAATACAGTGTAGTGACTATAGTTATTAATTATGTATTGTCTACTTTAAATTTTCTTGAGAGCATATATTAAATATTCTTCACCACAATGACTAATAAGTATGTGAATTAATTAGCTTGGGTTCACATTAGGCACTGTATGTGTGAACAGTCTTTTATTTTCAATTATACCTTAGTAAAACTGAAAGAAAAAAATAAGAATCTGTTCAATGATTTATTGTTATTTATAAAACAAGAATATAAAATAACTATTTGAAACATTAATAAATTTATAGATTTAAGTCAATATTGTATTTGTAACCCAAAATTCAAAACCTTTTCCCTTAGTGTCTTCACACATTAGGAGTTTACCATTACAAACACTGTGAAGTGCCTTCTTAATCCAGTAATACAAGAGATTAAAAGTTATGAGAGTTCAGAAAGGAAGTAAAATAAGCCCTCCAAAAAACTCCAAAGTTAACTACTTCATGGAAGTTGCAAAAATACAACCTTATGCTGTGTCTCTTTTATAAATGTTTTCATTTTTAATAGCTTACTATGATTATCTAATACCTCTTTAGCATGAGTTTTTGGAATGGCCTATTATATCTTCCTTCTTTCATGTCAGCTCTCTCAAGAACTTACTGTATTCTGTGGTTCCTCAATAATTATTTGTAACTAAAGATTACAATTGATTTAGCCTAATAGAATAGCATGAATTTCTCTTCAGACCAATTAGAAGTGACTGATGGAATACTCAATATGAATCCCACAGTGAAAAAGGGAAAGCTGGCTTTAAACACAATAACTACAGGTTATAGAAAAAAAAATCAGTGAGATCAAGATGGCTTAAAATAGTTTTATACAAACATGAAATGAGTTTTATTTGGATTCTAAATTTGCAGGGAATTTACAACTCATCCTTCTCCAAAATTCCTAAGATGTACAATTATGCTGAATATCTCAGCAGTCCAAAGACACATAGCCACCATTACCATTCACCTTAAAATTTTTTTTTTCTTTTAAATATATACATAAATCCGGTACTCAAAGTTCAGTACCAAGACCACTTCATAGAACCAGGCACCTCGGTTTCAACCTACAACTCCCAAATTGTTTCCGTTTCTACACCACTGCAACTAACAATCCTGCCAGACTACACAAAACCATTCAGTGGTTTTGTCTGATGTGGAAAGAAGTCCATGAGGGACTAGGAGGTGCCACCAGAATCATGCCAGGATAAAGATCTAAGTCAGTTGGACTAAAAATTGGTGCCTTACCCCAACGCATCACCTTACTTCAATTCTCTACCTTTCTGAGTAAAAAATATTTTTGCCAGGTTAAGTTTTAAATTTGTCACTCAAAAGAAAATGCTTTGGAGAAGAAACAGTAGCATACCTGAAGGAATAATCTTAGTATATTTTTGAAAGATAATCTCTATACCATTAAAACTTTGACTGTATGGTGATCAGTACATTATAAAATGAGATTGTGGATGGCTGAAGAGAACATGAATTCAGGCTACCAGAAGACCCAAGTTACAATTCTGGTGCTATCAACAACTGGCTACATACTCTTTGGCAAGTCATGTCATTGCGCCACAACTTTCCCACATGGGCTCTCTCAATTTATTTCACATATGAAATATTTTACATGAACAAAAAGTACTTCAACTTAACTAACCAATAAAAATCAATAAAATAATGTAATTTAATTGTTGTTTCAACCAGAGAAAATTCAATCAATATTATTTTCCTCCATAAAAATATTCAAAGGCAAGTACTTTTCTGAAATTATTTTCTAAAAATCAAATTAAAAATTTAGAAAAGTAAATTATGTCTGCTGTCATAGTCAAAGATAGCTATTTATTATACTAATCCAATAATGAGAAGTAGAGCTTGAAGAGTACTTCACGTGTTCCAGATGAGTTACCATAAAAGCAGGAATTATTGGGCTCAGTTCTTCCCATCACATTTTTTTCTTTCCCTTTTCTTGACTTCAGGAGAGATTTCTGCTTTCAGGAGGGTGACAGACAAATGGAACTCAGGCTACAATTTTCACTCTGGTAGAGGAGTCATTCATAAAATCATTTTAGAAACTAAGTAGACTTCTTCTTTTTCAGTAAAGAAGTTTTGTAGGAGGAAACTTTCAAATATCACTGAACAAAAATAATTTGTTTCTTAAAGTCTGGCATCAAAGAATGTAGAAGGAATATATAAAAAAATCCCAGTTTAACCAAAATCTAAAAAGGAAAAACAACTAGCATTCTTACATAGTACAGTATAATATCTATAATTCATAAAGATATGTCCAACACTACAGAAGCCTTTCATTGTTTCTGATTCATTACATATTAAATTATAGTAAAATATTATATTCAAAGTATATAACTTATAGTTACTATTTATTATAGTCTAGTTCTGTGAATACATACTAATCCTCTGATAAAAATATAATAATTCTCCTGTTAAAAAACTAACTTCTACTTCTTTTTAGAGGAATTATTAGAAAATATTATGGAATATTACTAATATCATTTCAACATGAACTCATTCAAATGATCATAATTCTTCTAAGTCAACATAGTAAGACATAATACACATGCTACGGTTTAAACTATGGCAAGCAAGGTTGTAACAATAAATTTAGCTTTTTTTATGCTAGGAAAGTCATATATCCTTTATATATAGACTGAAAATAATGCTACTTTGAAAATTTTTAAAGTTGGAATTTGAAAAGTAAATGAAAAATTTAGTATTAACATGTATTTTTAAAATCCTTGCCTTTTCCCCCCCAGTCTACTGCTTTCTGGTATAAGATACAAAGTTTATTGTTAAATCATTTCAGCTCCCTACTTAATTCTTCTCTTTGGCAATGAGCATTTCAACATCTTGAAAATGCATTTGAGCTTATTTCACTGTTATTGACTTCTTTCATCAACTCTAAAATGGGGTAATGCATAATCCACTAAATGCAAAACATTTTTGGAAACATTGCTTAGCGGACCTCTTTGCTGTATAACATAGTCGATTAATAAGAGAATTTTAAATAAGCTTTGGGGAAAGCTACCTGCCAAACAACACAGTGACCATGGTAAGAAAATTATCTCTGGGATTTAGAATTTCAAATAAAAATAAATCATCAACTATTAAAAATTATTTTCTGTGTCAAATAGAAATGTTAATGTCTTGAAAAGCTTGTACTTAACTATGAATCATTTTAAGATCATCCCAGAACATTTCAACTTTATCTAAGCCACAACTTAAAAGTCCTCAGAGCCAAATGAAAGCTACCTTCACAATCTATTTGAATTTAGAAAGAATGAAGTTCAAAAATCACATGAAAACACAATAAGGACTCTGGTGTCCTTGATTCCTGTCACCTTGCCAAGCATGGTTCGTGCATCTGTATTTGAAAGGGGCATAAATTTCCTCAATTTGACTGCAAGATATGGCTCTCTTTCTTCAAATATTGATGTGAAGGGCTTTTGGCTAAACAAGGACTATTTTTCTCTGAAGAAACTACAGCTGTGACAGTTGACCTCAGTCTTTTAAGACGAAAAGATCTGTCTGGGAAAATGACTTACTGATTATCAGCACTAGCTAGAATAAAATGCCTGTCTTCAGAGCTGCTTTGCTGAACAACTGCTCTCTTATCAGTCTTAATATTTTATCATGGAGCATCAGCACACTGCACAACTCCAGAGGAAAGCATAGAAAACGCAATATGAATATACCCCCTAGAATTTGCAAATCTCCAGGAAAACAAATGATACCACTTTAAACTCTTGATTGTGGAGTCCTGATTTATTTTGCTATAGTCTACTTATTATAGATATGCTACCCAAATATGATCAATTTGTCAGATTATGATGCCTGCCAGCTTAATCAAGCATCTTTTATAACCTACAATAACTAGTCTTGCTCTTTTAAAAGAGATTGTGCTTGGTCAAAGCAGACAGAAATTCTGCATTACCCTGTGTTGAAACCAAAACTATTGTTCAACCATGGGAAATAATGTGATGGTATACAAAGAGCACTGGAATCAGAAGATTTACCATTTATTAATTACGTACCTCAGATCACTCATATATACATTCAAAACAATAACATAACTGTTTTAGCTATGTTGTAGAATTATTATGATCACCAACCAATAAGTAGGTCAAAGTGCTCATAAGCTGAAATATGCCATACAAATATTACTTTATAAATGGGTAATTTTAATAGAAAAAAATCTTAATATTAATTTAATAAAGCAATGCTAAATAAATTATTTGGAACAGAATTTCTAAGGATTTAAGAACCCTATTCTAAGGACCATATTTACTTTATCTTTTACAAGGTGGTAATATTTTTAAGTAAAATTGGTCCAACTATGAATTACAAAAGCACCCAGTATGCCTTTTTTCTACAAGGTAAAATAAAGAGTATTGCATTAGGTGCACATCAGTGACTTTGCCTGCTAATTGCTTCACCTGGGTACAGACTTTCTTAAACTTTAAAAATTTAAGCCGGGCGTGGTGGCGCACGCTTGTAATCCTAGCATTCGGGAGGCTGAGACCGGAGGATCCGGGTTCGCGGCCAGCCTCAGCTACCTAGTGAGGCACTCAGCAACTTAGTGAGACTCGGTTTCAAAATAAAGAATACAAAATAGGGCTGGGGGTATAGCTCGGAGGTAGAATGCCCCTGAGTTCAATCCCCAGTACCGAAAAAAAAAAAAAAATTTAATATATCTATAGTTTCATGAAATAAACATTCTTATATAATCAAATGCTAACAGATAATTTTCTGGTTCTATTTTTGAATCTTATAGTCACCATGTTAAAAAAAAAATTCCTTTTATGCCTTAGGCACAAAGTGATGAAACTCAAAAAACAAAAAATCCATTTATTTCAGTTTTAAACCAGATAATTTTGTCATATCTCAGAAAAACTTGCTTTTAAAACTAACCTGTAGAGCCGGGCATGGTGGCACACGCTTGTAATCCCAGTACTTGGGAGGCTGAGACTAGAGGATCTGGTGGAGGCCCTGTTTCAAAATAAAGAATAAAAAAAAAAAAAAATAGGACTGGGGGTGTAGCTCAGAAGTAGAATGCCCATGGATTCAATTCCCAGTACCACAAAAACAACTAACCTGTAGAAAATGCAACTCTTATGGTAAATAAAGTAGAAATGCAAAGTATTGTTCAGTGAACCTTACATCAATTATTTCAACTTCTTAGATAATGGTAAAAATGTTGGCAGGTCTTAAAAATAGCCAAAAGAAAGAAGGAGTAAAAAGGAAAGAAGAAAATACTTACTAGAAAAATTTTAACAAAATCTACTGGTGTTATTTAAATCCAAACAAGATCAGGAATGCATGAACTAAGAAGTTAGTCACAATGCCCTGACAGCTGAATAAAAATGCCTTATGGATTTACACTCCAAAAATTCTAACTGTATTACTACATAAGATGTATAAGACTCTCAAATAATTAATGTATCCAGTAAAGTCTGGTGTCCTCAAAATTAAAATGTTTCTAAAATTATCATCATACTGATCCCATATTCTCACAAACTGGCCATAGATTTAAAGTTCGGATTATGCTAACCATTAAACCAGTAAAGTCTAAAATCATTCCCTCTGACTGCTGTTCTCGTAGTTAATACATGCTCCAGAGAATACCCTCCACCCCTCCCTCCCCCACCTCCCGGGCCATGTTCAGTAGTGGAGCTGCTCTGTTCTATAAACACTGTTGCTTCTGGATGACTTTCAGGGAAAAGCCAAAAGAAAATAAATTATAGCAGTCAATCCAAGAGCAAGAAGGCATGGATAACAACCAAGACAGATTCTCTCCTTTCTAAGCTCCCATTCCAAGAAAAAGAATAAGGAGAAAAGCTCTTTTAATATAGGCCAGTTATTTTATGAGACAGAACAAGGGAATGAAGAATTACATCAGAATTCTTCAAAATATTACAAATACAATCCTAGAGCTGTGATAAAATTAATATTCCCTGAACAAACTGAATTAAAAACCTTTAAAAAATTGAATAATACACTGTTCTTATTTAGTATTCAGCATATACAGGATACTATTACAAATAAGTGACTTAAAAAGAATTAATACTTATAGAGGTGGAGGAAGTCTCAGGTGAAACTTACATCTTTATCTTAAAAATGCATCCTTTGAGTTAGAGTAAGTCACCTTTAATAGTCCAGTCCAAGAGACTAAAATGAGAACATGTATATAGCCTTATCAAGGGTAATAGTCTAAAAAGTGTGATATAAAACTAAAATGTATAAGTTAAATCTGATTATAGTCTGGTTTCATCAAAATTAAAATGTTCTGCTGGGCGTGGTGGTGCACGCTTGTAATCCCAGCATTGGGAGGCTGAGACAGGAGGATCTGGGTTCGCGGCCAGCCTCAGCTACCCAGTGAGGCACTCTGCAACTAGTGAGACCCGTTTTCAAAATAAAGAATAAAAAATAGGGCTGGGAGTATAGCTCAAAGGTAGAACTCCCCTGAGTTCAATCCCCAGTACTGCAAAAAAAATTAAAATGTTCCTAAAATTACCATCTTACTGACCCCATATTCTCACAAACTGGCCCAAGATTTAAAGTTTGAATTATGCGAAGTGTTCACTCAGTGAAGCCTGAAATGATTCCATCTGACTGCCATTCTCAGATACAATTAGGTTTAGAGAATTTATTCCTCAACTTCTCTTAGCCCTCATCTGTCAGTCCCCTCTAGAAACTACCATCAATTGTATAAAACATCTTGCCCACAAGCTCATAGGGTCACTGCATCAGATGACCCGTCAGTGGCAGGGAGCAAGACTCAGGCCTTTTCTCTCAACTTGGAGCAACACTGAAGGGCAGCTTTCTCTTGTAGGAGATGGCCCCTGTGTTCTGACTGCATTACTGCCTAACTTCTCTTTCTGCCCAATCCTGCTTTCATCCCTTCCCCCACGGTTGTAAATCCCTACAGTTCTCTCTAAAAACTTCCTGTATATCAATCTTCTGTTTCCTATGGAATAAATCTGCAATGGTTGTATATAAAGCAAATAAGACTACATATATAACCAATCACATAAAAACTCTATTTAGACATTGCATTACAGGTTGAGTATCCTTTACCTGAAATGACTGGGACCAGATACATTTTTGGATTGCTGATTTTTTAAAATATTTTCATATACAAAATGAGGTATATTGGGGATGGGACCCCAGTTGAAAAACAAAATTCATTTATGTTTCATATACATCCTAAAAATATAACCTGAAGATAATTTCATATAATATTTTCAATGTGCCCGTGTTTTGATGGTGACCCATCATATGAAGTTAGGGGGTGAAAGTTTCCACTTGTGGCACCATGTCAAGGCTCAAAAAGTTGGATTTTAGAGCATTTTGAATTTGAGATTTTCATATTAGGAATGTTTGACCTGTATTTCATATCTTATAGGAATGTTCCACCTGTGTTTCATATTCTGCTATAAAGCAGTTTTTCTTAATGCAGGTTTTATTTCTATTTTAAAAAGTAATCAAATGCTAAAAATTTATCTTCATTAAGGTCATGAACTGCAAAAGATCTAGAGGACTACATTTTAAGAGGAAAGATGCAATAAAGATAAGATGAAGTTATTTTTTTAGAATTGGTCCTAGTATATTTGTTCTGTTCTCACTCTAATTTCGCATTTCTCTGTAACAAGCATGGTTGTCAGAAATAAAATTGTCTATGTTTAAGAAGAGAAATTCCTTTTACTTGTTTAAATTATCATTTCACTAATAACAGCATTCAAAGGATACCTGCTGCTAGGCGTAGTAACACACACCTATAATCCCAGTACTTGGGAGGCTGAGACAGTCAGGTTCAAGGCCAGCCTCAGCAACTTAGCAAGACCCTCACTCAGCAACTGAGCAAGACCCTGTTTCAAAATAAAAATAAAAAGGTTTGGAGGTATAAGAATCCCCCTCAGTTCAATTCCCAGTAGAAAAAAAGAAAGATTATGCCAATTTATAGTGTTAAAACAGGGTATATGAGGGTTTATGACATGATACCTAAATGGTCATTGAATATTAACTTCTTTAATCAACATCTTAACAAGATTCACTGTTAAATTTTTGGTTATGATGAGTCCAATCTGATTTTGGGGAAACAGATGATTTCACTGAATTTGTTACAGAAGGAAGGACAATACTGTATGCCAGTTTATAATTTCAAAATTATCTCATAGTGACCTTCCACATTACCTAAAATTCCATCCATAGACAGTCATTCATTGGTTCAGAACATGGGGAAAAGTAATGATAACCCACATTCATTGCTACCAAGAATAGGTGGTCTGTTTATTTTAATAAAACAATTTAGTGCTAAGGAATGAAATCGATGGCACTGGAGTTTAGTTTGAAAGCTAGCTTTAGTATATTACATATGTATATAATTGCCATTAAATGTAAAATATGTTCATATCCACTTCATTTAAAACAAATTCAAGCCCAGCATAGTGGTACACACCTGTAATCCCAGTATTTGGGAGACTGAGAAAGGAGGATTGTAGGTTCTTGGCCATCTGTAGCAATTTAGTGAGACTCTGTTTCAAAATAAATAATAAAATAGGGCTGGGGTATACCTCAGAGGTAGGACACCCCTGGGTTCAATTCCTAGCACAACACACACACACACACACACACACACACACACACACACAATCACATACTCAAAATAACAGAGGGGCCAGAGATACAGCTCATTGGTAGAACATTTGTCCAGTATGTGTGCCCTTGGGTTGATCCTTGGCACCACAAAAATTTTAAAAGACAAAAAGAGCAAGAAAAAGAGAAAATGTGCCACAGATTAATATCCCTTCATTTTTCAATCATTAGCCTGTTATAATTAAGTACTTAATATCAAATTTTTAATTTTTTAAATTCCATATCCAGTATAGTACTAGAATTACTTTATACATGAGTATATTGTGTCTTTTAAATCAAAAGCATAAATGTCTGACAGGTTGACTTAAGGTCATTGTAAACTTCAGATTCATGGTTAGGTCAAGCCAACCTGGTGTCTGACTGATGGAACAGGGCACTGTATTGCAATGAATAAGTGTCTTACTCTCCAACTACATAATATTATAATCAGTAGTTTTATAGTGGTGACATTTATGGTCTCAACGGGTGGTAAGGAAGAGCATTAATAATCCATTTGATGTTTACCTCATGTGGATTAAACTTGTGGGTCACCCTGGAAATTTCCACACAGTGAAGCTTGTTGACTACTCTTCCAGAAAAAAAAAAAAAGTGTAGATATTAAATACCACCATAAATGAAAGATTATTCAGTGAATTGGAACAATAGTGAACTTAAATGCCATATCATACTCATGCTTTAGGGTACCTAAGAATGAGACCAGAGAAGAAATAAACAACTGGTAGAATTTGTACAATAAATGTGTAAGACCATTACATTAAATACACCATACATCTCCACCTTATCATTTCTCTATCGTTCTTTATAACCCACTACATCTCCAAGGGATAAATTATAATCCTGAAACCTCAGCCTGCAATCAATTTAACTCCTCAACTTTTTTGGCTTAGGCAACATGTTTTAACAAAAAGAGAACTTTTGGAGCTAGAAAAACATAGGATGAAGTCTGCTTTTTCACCTCATCTGTAAACTGGTAAATGTCAAACTATTAAAGTTGATAGAAGAACTAGAGATGATAATGCAGTGTCTCTGATCTTGGGAGTTTACAAAATCCTCCTATTGAGGGGTTTCTGGGTCTTTTTAACTTAGATTTTCATTTTGATGAATTTTTTTTAAAAAGTGAACATAAGTAGCCGGGCGTGGTGGTGCATGCTTGTAATCCCAGCATTTGGGAGGCTGAGACCAGAGGATCAGGGTTCGCTGCCAGCCTCAGCTACTTAGTGAGGCACTCTGCAACTTAATGAGACCTGGTTTCAAAATAAAGAATAAAAAATAGGGCTGAGGATGTAGCTCGGAGGTAGAATGCCCCTGAGTTCAATCCTCAGTACCGCAAATAAAATAAAATAAAATAAAATAAAATAAAATAAATAAAAAAGTAAACATAAGTAAATACTAGTAAAATAAATATGTAAGGTAAATGAATATGCTAAACCAAAATGAGGCTGTATAGTATCACTGCCTCCTTCAGCATTCATGTCCTGGATCACACTGTCCCCAATCAGAACTACTCTGATTGTCAAGGCCTAATGAGAAACAGAAGAATACTTGTATAAAAAACGATTTCATGCTGTGTGAAGGCCAAAAAAGGTCACAATGCTATGTAAAGGAAAGTTTCCAACTGTTTGAATAGAGAAAAATGATGGGAGAATAGTCATCACCCGGGTATTGGCATGCTAAACTCGGAGAAACCTGTTTCATATACATTTTGAGAAGGTAAATTAGTTTTAATAATGGTTTTCATCTTTGGAGTAAGATGTAAGTTTTGTTTTGTTTTGTTTTGTTTACTTTTCTTGTGACTAAATTTAGTTTATTTTGGTTTTTATAATTCTGGAATTGCTATAAGCATAAAGAATTTATATTTTATCGTTTATCTATTTAAAAGTAATTTATTTAACATTGAAGGCTCTGAAACAATTTTGCTCTTTAAGAGGAATCTTTATATTTCTCTTTTTGAAACTGTGTTTCTATATACATAATGATTAACCTAAAATAGCTCCTGGCAAAATTTAGTACTCATCCCTTTCCCTATATATACTTACTATTAGATAGGTATCTGACATTGGTTGGGCTTGTTTTTACCAATGATAATAACTGGAATATCTAATGGGCATTATCTTGATTTCAGTTTTCGGGCTTTATACAAAAGAAATTGTTCAATGGGTATACATTGACAGATTCAGAAATTTATAAAGTGTCACTGGAATAACAAAGAAAACTTTTTTTTGGAGGGAGGGTACTGGGGATTGAACCCAGGGGCATTCTACCAGCCATTTTTTAGAATTTGTGATTAGAAATATTTTCCTTTGGTTTATTGAAGAGAATAGGATATAAGGTGCTCAAAATAACACCTCAAAGCTTGGAAATCAGTGGGTATGGTGGCACACACCTATAATCCCAGTACTTGGGAGGCTGAAACAAGAGAATCAAAGCAGGTTCAAGACAAGCCTCAATAATTTAGCAAGACTCTCAGAAACCTCCTGAGACCCTGTTTCACAATAAAAAATAAAAATGGCTGGGAGTATAGCTTAGAGGTACAATGACCCCTGAGTTCAATACTCAGTACAAATAAAACAAAGCAAAAAAGCTTGGAATCTTAAAATTTTTTGTATGTATATGTAATTAGAGTCTAATAGAAAATAATTCTGGCCCCCTCAAATAAATCCAAAAATGGAAATAGGAAGTCATTTGGGGGAAAAAATGTAGTTTTATTCACTAACTTATAACCTCTTTCCACAAAGAGCTTGATAACAAGCATGCTAATATTAACAAAGCCACACTATCATGAGTTTCAGAATAAACCAGGTCGACTGCAGTGTGAGATTTCACCTAGTGTTGTGACTTGCTTAGTCAAGCATCCTAAATTGTTTGAATTGCTCAAGATTCCTCTTAACTAGTTTATGAGAGGAACTCAATCATAGGATCAAAGACAAGAGGAAAAAATAAGCAAGATAGGCATTGATAAAGTAGTCTGCCAGAGATTTCAGTGAGCTAGCAAAACTAGAGTAAATTAGAGGATTAATGAATCTAATTACAAGGCCGTGGGACAGAAGGAAAGGGGGCTCTCAAAGCAAGGTACAAATAAAGGAACGGTGAATACGCCGGCAGGGGTCAGGCAACTGCCTTCAAGAGTAACAGTAGAAATCCACACTCAATGTATGCTGTTTCTTTTCTTTTTTTCGTGTGTGTGTGTGTGTTTTTTTACTGGGGATTGAACCCAGAGTGTGTATGTGTGTATGTGTATGTGTGTATGTGTGTGTGTGTGTGTGTGTGCTCGTTTGTGTGTGTGTGTTTTACTGGGGATTGAACCCAGAGGCATTCTACCTTTGAGCTACACCCCCAGCCCAATTTTATTTCTTATTTGGAAACAGGGTCTCACTAGTTTAATGAGTCTCACTACTTGCTGAGGTTGTCCTCAAACCTGCGCTCCTCCTGTCTCAGCTTTCCAAGTGCAGAGATTACAGGAGTATGCCACCACGCGCAACTTGCTATTTCTTTTCTAATTATACATATATTCCAAAAGGAATGAAGATAGCTTTAATCCCTTTTTCTTATATACTTGAATTCTTCAAAATAATATAAATGATAAATTAGAACAGTATCAATAAACTCAACTATCATTTGCTATTTTTGTTTTATTTTTATTATAACAAACTTTGTTTTCCTCACATCTTTGGTTGTACCGGTTGCAAAAATCAAGAGAAAAAGAAATCATAGACACCAAGGGTAACTAGATCACATTGCTCACTTTGATACCCAAAAAGAATCTTCTTCATGTCTTTATGTGATACACTGTAGTTTAAAATACCTCAAAAGAATGGACATCCCACTAGCTCATTAAATCATGAAACTGCACCTTAAGAAGTTTTGTTCATTTGCTTTTTCAAATTTCAACAACAGCTAGCTATTTCAAGGCCCTTTTCTAAAAGAAAATCCCACTGATGTGAAAAGTAATTTTTAATTTACCTACAGTCACAAAAATGAAAATAGCACAAACATTCATGTACCTTTTTACCAAAACTTACCTATTGCTCTTGCTAACATTTTACCCTATCTGCTTTAGCTTCATTATTTGCAGCTCTCTTTTGCTCTCCATGTTCTCCCTCTTTCCACACACACAATTTTTTTTCTGAACTTTCTGATGTTATCGTCCTTTGCCCCTAATATTTCAGTACATATTTCCTGATAAAGCCATTTAGAGATATCCACTTTTATAACCACAGAGAATATCACTGCATAAATTTAAACTGCAATACTTTTAACCCAACTTTTACCATTCATATTCCAAACTTGTCAGTTGACTTGAAAGTATTTTTTATAGTATTTATTTTTTCTTCTTTAATACAGGATCCAGTCTGGGGTCAGGTATGGTATTTAGTTGTCATGCCTCTTTATTCTTTTTTATTTTTATCTTTTGGTACTGGGGATTGAATCCAGAGGCATTCTACATCCAAGTTACACCTCCAGCCCTATTTTATTTTTATTTGGAAACAGGGTCTTGCTAGGTTGATGAGAGCCTCATTACTTGCTGAGGATGTCAGCCTCACTACTTGCTGAGGATGTCCTTGAACCTGTGATCCTCCTGTCTCAGCCTCCCAAGTGCTGAGATTACAAGCGTGCGCCACCATGCCCAGCTTTACTCTTTTTATTTTGAAACATTCCCACAGCTTCTCTCTGACTTTTATGACACTGACATTTTAAAGGACACTCCGTGCTTCTCCCTTTGTTTTAATTTCTCATTTTGCATTTGTCTGATGTGATTAGATCGAGGGTAGGCATTCTTGATCAGAGTATCACATCAGAAGACATACCAGGTCTAACTCTGCCTTTTATTCATTTGATAAACTTTTATCACTTGGTCAAGCAGTTGCCTGATTTCTCTATTGCATATTTAGTAGAAATTTTTCCCTCTTGCAACTTAGTAAGCAGTCTGATACCTGAAGTTAATCAAATATCTTTTTCCTCATCAAAATCCCCTCTATATTCAACATCCATTCATGATCTTTGAGCTAATTTTTATCATGATGATTTTCTAATTCTAGCCCTGAGCATTCTACTCTGAGGAAGAATTCCATTTGCTGCTTTATTTATGGATCCATCAATTCCTAGTTTGTCAGTGGTTTATAATTTATTACTGTACTTTCTTTTGGTGTTCAATTGGTCTAGGGGCTCTTATGTCCTTATTAAAGGACTCCATCATTTTCCTAGTGGCCTAATATCAGCTATTTCTCTGAGGATCTCCTAGGTTTTCCTTTTCTTTGCAAAGTTACAATATTTCATATCTTAGAGTTTAAAGGTCACTTTCAGCATGTTCTAAAACTTTGGGAAAGACAACATTATAAAACAGACTGGCAATTTAAAATAAAATTCTCTCTGGTTGCTCAAGAGATTAAATATATTAATAAGCAACCTTACAGCAAGATGTGATAATTAGGAAATATTAAATATTACATTCATATGTCTCTCAAATTCATCTAGAATATCAGAGTATCAGAAGCATGCTACAAATATTCCCTGCCAAATCTGCAAAATTTTCTCAACATTTCAAATCAACAATCCCTTTCTCTTATCTTTACTATTGAAAACTTATTTTCAAAATGTGCTCAGTATATCTCATTTTGCAGCCACTCATTTCAAGCCAACCTTGAAAATTAGTTCAAATATGAAATCAGAAGGATTATTTAACAAATTATCCTTTACCCAGAGGATACATAGGTAGTAAGCTAAAAAGAATATCTTCTTTTTCTTACTCTTCAAGTTTAAAATATTATATATACTGAATATATGGATAGTTCACAACTTTTAAGATTGCTTAAAGAAGTTTGCAGGAAATATGTCATTGCAAACTCCTTTTAAAAATATACACCCCCAAAACTGTTTTATTCTTGTCATACAACTGTAACAAAATCCTTCCATGAACATCTCCCAACTTAAGTACATTAACCCATGCTGATGTACATACACGCTGTGCAAAAGGTAATTTTATGTCCATACATTTAACATCATGAATTATCACTACCATAATTCATTGGTTGAATTATCTAAAAACCTACAATTCCTTAAGACACATTAATACATTTCCTTATCTAGGCAGATCTGTATGAATTTCAAAATCGTGCTAACATGAAGAAGACCCACTCTAAATAAAGCAAGTGACATTGGAAACAAAAACAATCATCCTCACTATCTGTCAGAGCACAAGTGGTTCTCCAAACATGAGTTTCTGGAGTTTTAATACAAGTTGGAGGTGATGCATTAATATTACACACACACACACACACACACACACACACACACACACACTCACTCCTTATGGTTTAAATTTAAAATATCCCCAGAAGAGCTTATGTGTTGGACAATGCAGCCAGGTTTGGAGCTGGGGCCTGGCTGGAAGAGATGAATTACTGTGTGGTGATGTTGGGAACTGTATCTGTGCCTAGCCCCTTCTCTGCTGGGCTGCCCAGCTGCCATGAGGTGAGAGTGGCTTTTTCCTCCTCCACTATACCCTAAACCATGCCTCTGAGCTGTTTCTGCTTTGGAGGTGCCTAACCATGGAATGAAACCTTTGAAATTTCTGAAACCATGAATCCCAAAATGAACTTTTCTCCATCTAAGTTGTGCTTGTCAGGTATTTTGGTCACAGTGATGAGAAAGTGACCAAAATGAGGTTTCTAAACCCATGTTAAGAACGTATCTGTTCAAGTATGACTCCAAGGAAAACTGAAGCCTTTTTTGAGTATGTATTAGAATTAAGAGGATATTAAAAGATTAATCCTCTTATTTTAAATTAGCTTTTATATCTTACTTATTCATATGTAGAAGAAAAATTGTATAGCTGCAAAAGAAAAGGAAGAGTAAACCAATCTATATTAGGGCCCCAGAGAAGTCAGGTTAACAGAAACCAAGAGCTACATATAAAGTAATAGAATTAATCATCATTCATGTGTCAGATTTCTTTTTCCACAGATGATCACAATAACATGAGTCCACATACAATATGACTTTGACACTCTTATCATCAAGAAGTGGGGGTCTGTATTTCTTCCCCTTGAATCTCGGCAGGTTTATGACATCAGAGCCTAATTAAGTCCTACAGCAGAGACTAGTTCTACCAGTCTCTCTTGGGGCACTAACTTTTGGAGCCTCTGTGTAAGCAGGCTTATTGCTCTGAGGCCAAGATGCTGGGAGAGAGTGTTGACTAGTCCCCACGGAGAAACCACATTAGGAGAAAGATACCCAGTCAACCCTCAGTTCCTGCTGACCCTGGTCATTCCATCCTTAGCCATAATACAGCTTCAATCTCATTAAAGACCTTCTCAGAACTTCCCAGCTGAGTTCCCAAACTCCTGACCAAAAAACTAGGAGCAATAATGAAAACGATTGTTGTTGTTTTAAGCCAGTATTAGGGTAATTTGTTATATTGCAATAGGTAAATGGAATGTGGCAGTATTGCAGACAGTAAATTGTGAATAATACCATGACTGATTTAAGGAGGAATGAATGCTCAGGTATAGAATTTAAGGTGTATTCTGACTCAAGTTTCCACAGAGCTCTCAGTTTTCTTCAAATTCTATATGATAATATCAATCTAATATAAAAGCCAAAGCAAAAAAAATCATGAAAAATATGTGGTAAACTAGTTTTCGTCTGCTGAGAAGAGTTGGCAGCAGCACTAAGTAGAGTTATGTTTTCAATATTTGGGGCTATCTACAAAGTTCTAGAATCCTAGCTTATGAACTATCTATTCTAATCTAATAATAATAGTATATATACTCAGTTTATCATTTCATAATTTACAAAGTATTTTCATGTACACAATTTTACTTGATCTTATAAATAATCCTGTGAAGTAGCAGGGCCTTTTAGAGAGAAAACTAAGTCAAAGAAAAGTTACATAAATTGCTCAGGATTAAAAAGTTGGGGGAGGGGGAAGTATTTAATTCAACCAATTGGAAGATGAGGTCAGCTACCCTGACCTGGGAACCAAGATCTAAGAATGTGCATGGAATACAGAAGATATATTAGACTCTAATTGTTAATTGGTCATGTGACATACGGTAAGTGTTCCTCTCTCCAAGGAACCAAGATGTATATTAAACATTATGCTCCTAAGTGCCATACTATTTTGCTTTTTAAATACCCTCCTCTGAAATCTTGTGTTTTTGTTATACTTTGAATAATCACTAACGGCCATTCCAAGGAGTAGTCTCAAGAGTCTTATAATTTTTTTAATGTTAAACAAAGTAGGTGCTATTTCAAAGTCCTTTAAGGTTTGATTTAATGAATGCCAAGCATCTCAAATCCACAGGAAATTTTTTTTAACCCAACACTGCTGGATATCTTCTGAAAACGAAGGTTACTATATGTACCAAATGGAATTCTCATTGAGCTAAAAGTACTGCTTACCAGGCAGAAGAGGTTTGTTACTATCATTGTTATTATTATACACAAACAATGAATATCATTTAGGAAAAAAAAAAGCTTTTTAAAATTCTCTGCTAGTACTTTGCCACCAACTCCCCCCGCCCCCTTTGGAATAGTTCCATCTCCTTTTAACAACTTCCCATTAAACCTCATGAACCATATCCTGTACTTAATGGGCTGTTAATATTTTAAAGCTTCTGTAGTTCTACTGTAAATCCCTAGTCCCTTTTGCAACATTGAAAAGATATACCAAAAAAAAATTTCTTTCCAAGTTGATGACACAGAGAAACCACACAACTTACACTTTGGCAGATGAACAGTAAGTTGTACAGTTAAAATAGATATAATCATAGCAATAGAGAAGGCAAGGTAATTATGACAGCTATATATCTGAAAACACTAAGGACATTGGGAACATGCAAACATTTCACTGGCTTCTGGCCACATACTTGTCACATCAGTCCAACAGAAGCCACAATGCACTTGCTTAATCACTAACATGGCACTTCAGTGCTTAAAAAGATAAATAAATAAAATTAAGGTAATATGCCAAGGGAGTTTAACCTGATCATCTCATGTTAGGAAATTTACACAAACCCTCCATCCCCCAAAAATGATGATGATGAGATAAACTAGTCAATTATCTCAAGAAAGCAAACTAGAACTCTAAAAACATTTTATATGTGCCACTTTTAGGGGAATGTGAATAAACAGCCCAGATTATGTCATTTCTGGTTTCTACCCCTCTTTCCTTCTTTCTTTCTTTCTCTTCTTTCTTTCTTTCTTTCTTTCTTTCTTTCTTTCTTTCTTTCTTTCTTTCTTTCTTTCTTTCTTTCTTTTTGTGGTACTGGGGATTGAACCCAGAGACATTCTACCTTTGAGCTACACCCCCAGCCAAATTTTATTTCTTATTTGGAAACAGGGTCTCACTAAGTTGATGAAAGCCTCACTACCTGCTGAAGCTGTCTTCGAACCTGTGATCCTCCTATCTCAGCTTCCCAAGTACTGGGATTACAAGCATGTGCCACCACGCCCAGTTCTACCCATTTTAAGCGTGCATACAATCATAATGATAATTGTCTTAAAGAATTAGAATGGAGTCTCTTTAAGTAAAATACTTCAGTTCACAAAAAGAAACATTAAGATAAAATTTTATAGGGCTTAAAATATATTGCTCATGAGAAAGAAAATCATGCTGCCATCTGATTGAAAAAAATCTGTCCTATCTTTGATCACCTAGTTTTCTCCCTGGACTTTCCTCACCCTTAGTCTCAAGCACTCCCCTCTTTCCTTCTCCAACAGCCAGCCTCCTCTCTAACAGAAATTTCGCAACAGAAATTGCTCTGCTGCCCATTGGATAAGTGCTCAGAAAATTCAGTCTCCCATGACTCTGCCTTCAGGAAACACTAAAATATATTTAAAATACTTTCCCCAATGATCTGGAATGTGTTTCTGTTAGTACAGAAAGGCTGCACAGTGGCAGTAAGTGAAATTTTCTCTTAATGGAATCCTAAATGTTTATTCTGATAAATTGTACCAACTAATCCTCTTTCTCAGCAGGCTGGTAGAGAATTTGGCCACATGTTCTCATTTGCCCAGGTCCATCACTTTTATGGTCACCCAGTTTCTAACCACCTACTGGCCTTTCAACTTTAGTCTTTATCTCTCCCGTCTCTATGGCTCTGCCTCTGTAGACTCAGTAACTATTTTGTTTAGCCCTCTGTGTCACTAAACTTCTTGTTCTTTAAGTGTCACCACATCCTTCAATACATGCTTTCAGGCTCCAATTTATGGCTAGCTACTGATATTCCCACCTACCTGAAATCCCAAGACCACTTTTTATTTTATTTTATTTTATTTTTAATTTTTTATTCTTTATTTTGAAACCAAGTCTCACTAAGTTGTGGAGTGCCTCACTAGGTAGCTGAGGCTGGCCGAGAACCCAGATCCTCCGGTTTCAGCCTCCCGAATGCTGGGATTACAAGCGTGTGCCACCACGCCCGGCCCAAGACCATTTTTTAAATGTTCTTCAACCACTCTTGACATTAACTACAGATTTGTTTTTGTTTAATTTTTTAACCCCTGATTGCTTTGCTTTACTTATTTTTCAACTGTTAGGTCTAGTCAAGGTTTATAGATTTTCTTTTCTTCTTGAATAGTACATCTGTAGATAAAAAAGAGATGTTATCCATTCTACCACAAATTTCAAGACGTTCAGTGTTTTCCTGTATACACCTGATGTCCATACTCTCATTACATATTTCATGTGTGGACAGTTCCTTTTTTGGAGGCCCTCTGCATGAATTCAAAATTACTACCACAATTCCATAAGGTCAAACATACTACTGTATTTCACAATGTGTAAATATTCCAATTATATCCCACTTGCTTATATTAGCATGTAAATAATCCCCCCACACACACATCGATGTCTCAGCAGTAAAATTAAAAATCAGGCAATCCCTAAGAGCTCTTCTAACACTAAACTCCTATAAAGCAATGTCTTACTTTAATAATGAGGCAGTACTTCAAAAAAAAAAAAAGAAAAGACTTGGCAGATGAATATCCTAGACTGTCAAAGTCCTACAGTCATCATGAGTCAATTTTTTATAAGCTCTTCAGTAACACTGCCAAAAGGTAACATGAGTAGATCAACTGCAAAATGAAGGAAGATTTCTAGGGTTATCAAACCATGAAACAATGAATAACTTAGAAAAATCGCTCACCTAATATAACCCAATAGCTTATAGGAACTCCTTTTTGCCCTTTGTGGCTTCTTCACAAAAAAAAAAAAAAAAAAAAAAAATGTTCTTGATTCATTAGAAACTTCAAGATTAGTTTTAAAGATATTCCAAACACATCAGATTCTTCATTTTTCTCCACCAAAACCCCTAGCCTTGACAAATTAATTTGCTAGGGAATGTCTACTAATATGTTTAAATGGAAAGAATATTTATTTTTCATAAGATAATTCCAATCTCTTTCATCTATCTATAGAAATGTTATTTTCCCCTTATGGAAGAAATATTTAATAGCAACTGGCTTAAAAGCTCCTCTTTTTGTAAGATACAAAAGAATAAAAATATACAGTATTTTACTGCTTCCTTAGAGATACCATGTCTGTGTATTAGAGCAAAATTATTGTAGTCACCATAAACACATATTTCATTCTCTGTGGAAATAAAATAACTGCTCAGAACCCTAAATTAAAATATTATTTAGTTACTTAACCATGAACTAAATCAACATTTACTTACTTTTTTCTAGATAACCCCAAATCTTTTCCTCCTCTTTTAGAACAAGTCTTTTTCTATATGAGAATTCATTGTCCACGTCCCTGTATCTTACATTTTACCTAACAAAAATTATTTACATAGAGAAGATATCATCTCTTCAGGCCATTCCTCCTGTATTTTGATTTTCTTTTCTTAGAATTAAGCATTTTATTTTATTATTTGTATTTTAAGACATTATTTCTTAAGAGCAATTTTAGGTCCACAGCAAAATCAAGAGAAAGGTATAGCATTTTTCCATATGTTCCCTACCCTCCTACATTGGCAGTATCCCCCATAAACACCCACCACCAGAGTAGTACACTTTTTTCCACTGATGAAAGCATGGTGATCCATTGATCTATTTGTCTACTCTTTCATCAATACTATATTGTCTTGATTACTGTATCATTACAGTAAGTCTTGAAATAGAATAGTGACAGTCCTCCAAATCTGTTCTTCCCCTTTGATATTATGTTAACTATTCTGGGTCTTTTATATCTCCATATAAACTTTAGAATCAGCTTTTTAGTACTCAGCAAATAATTTGGGGAAATTTTAACTGGAATTCCATTGAATCTGTAGATCAAGTTGGAAAGAACTGGCAGCTTGACAACATTGAATCTTCTTGCATTACCAAGCCCGGCCTTATTCATGAACATAGAATAACTCCATTTATTTAGTTCTTCCTTGATTTCTTTCATCAGTTTTGTGGCTGCCTTCATAAAGATTTTGCATATATTTTGTTATACTTATATCTAAGCATTTCATCTTGGGGATGCTAATGTAAATAAGACTGTGCTCAATTCCAAATTCTACTTGTTCATTGCTGATATATCAGAAGGCAATTGACTTTTGTGTGTATCCTGAAATTTT
>PVLC010015242.1:0-37606 GCA_004027655.1 Graphiurus murinus
TTCCCTCATCTAAGGTTTCTCCTTCTTCCTCTGGAGTCTCTTTTATGTCCCACTTTCTCCCTAGCTTCCACATATTAGGGAGAGCATCAGATTTTTTTACTTTTTGTGACTGACTAATCTCATTTAGCATAATATTTTCCAGTTCCATCCATTTCCCTGCAAATGACATGATTTTGTTCTTCTTTATGGCTGAATAAAATTCCATTGTGTACATATCCCATAGTTTTGTAATCCATTCATCTGTTGATGGACATCTTGGATGGTTCCATAATTTGGTAATTGTGAATCTATAAACATAGATACACATGCATTGGTCTGATAGTTTGGTTTCTATTCTTTTGGGTAGACACCCAGAAGTGGTATTGCTGGATCATATGGTAGGTTCATTCCCATTCGGACTACAGTTATTTTATTCAGACTCTAGAATTTTAAAACTAAAATCAGGGTAAAAAAATAGAATTAGAGAAGAAAAATGGACAGGAAAAAAGTGAGTGGAAAAATTAACTGAAAATTCAGTATGGTAGAGAACACAGTATTAGGAAGCTATAAAGTAATTATCAACTGATATATCACAGTGCATGAAGTTGGTTTTACACACACACACATACACACACACACACACACAAAATCAGCAGAGTTCACTAGCATACCTTTAATTGTGTGTTTGCAACTTAATAATTTTAAAGATGAAAGTCTGTAAAACACTTTAGAATTTTAAAACATTGCGCATAGGCTATTTTGATCTAGTATCTCAATATTTGCCAGATATTGTGCTAGAATATAATGATGCAAGCATGAACAAACTATGATCCTTTCCTTTAAAAAAATCATTTAGGTCAATGCAAAAATGTACTTAGGAGAATTCTGCAAGATTACTAATAGGAAATGATAGTTGAAATAGTTGATAACATAGTGATATAGAAGAATTAAGAGAATTACATAAGTTTATGTAGTCAGAATCAGAGGTTTATGAAGAAATCAAGTCTTTTGACTATAAATCTTATTCCTTTGTTTTCTCCAATTAAATACATTATCTTTAAAACATGACTTTTAAAGTTAATGTCACTTCCAATTTTCTATAGAGGAATGACAGGAACTTATAGATTTTAAATGTAATTAAATATTCATTGATACTGACTGCATCAAAATATTGACTATTCTATGATCTCGAAAGAATTATTTACCCATTTTATTGAGTTTATCATTTGTAATTCCATATAAAATAGGATTATTAGTCTATATAAAAAGATTTTTATGCAAAGACACTAATAGAAATAATTATACTAAAACAGCCATCTTCTGGGCATTGAATTGTCAAGTGATAATGAGGATGGTAACCTGATGGACAATTGACATGTAGAGTAGAGGGGGATAATTATTTCTCATGATAGCATGGTTTAAAAAAAAATCAATGGAATTTTTAACCTAACTTGGGCTTTTAAGTCTTTGATAATGCCTTTATATTTTGCTATATCAATCTATAGCCATTATAATATTCTATGTAGAGTTAGGCGAGCAAATCATTCTGATAGATATACAAATACCAAATATAGGATCAATGTTTTAAAATTTCATTTATATATTACTCATAAGAAGACTCCCAAGTGTACTGTTAGATGATTTCAAACAAGCCATTACAACTCACAATAAGTGCCTGAGAGGATCCGATTAGATCAAAGTTCCAGGTATAATATGTGAATGTAATGTGTGTGTAGGGTTATTTACCATATCACAGTGAATATTTTCTCAAAGGAAACAATTAAAATTTTATTATGCTTCATCCAATTTATTTTGACAGAGTAAAAGTTTTTGTTGCTTTGAACTAGTAGTAAGATTTTGTATCTTTTATGCCTGAGAGTAATAGCATCAATATTTAAAAGGTAATTCTAATATAAAAGTGATATATTTCTATTAATGAAGAGTTCATTAGTGTGGTATTTATATGTTTGGGTCAATTTTACCTTTTCTTTGTGTTTTTGGATATACACTATTCAATCATCTAAACACTGATAGTATAATAAAATATATCCTCTATACATATTATTTTTTCTCTGATTTTAGACAGCAATTTTATTTTATTATTCTCTAATTGAAAAATAAAATAAATACTTTTTAAAAAAGTATTACTGGGCGTGGTGGTGCACACTTGTGATCCCAGTACTTGAGAGGCTGAGACAGGAGGATCACAGGTTCACAGCCAGCCTCACCTTCTTAGTGAGGTCCTCCACAACTTAAAAAAATAAATAAAAATAGGACTGGGTGGTGTCGCTCAAAGGTAGAATGCTCCTAGGTTCAATCCGCAGTATGGCAAAAAAAAGAAAAGAAAAAAAAAAAAAAAAACACAAAACCCTGCAAGGCATGGTGGGACACACCTGTAATCTCAGTACTTGGAAGGTGAGATAGGAGAATAACAGGTTCAAGGCCAGCCCTGGCAACTTAACCCCTGGATCAATCCCTGATACTCCTACTCCTACTACTACTACTACTACTACTACTAATATACTAATATTAATAATAATAATAAAATAAAACTGATATTTATTATTTGTATACAAGTTTTTGTGTTCATATATGTTTAAATTTCTATGAGATAAGTGACCAATAATAAAATTGAATGTGATCATTTCAGGCTTAATTATGTAATACTACAAATTTAGTTTCCTGAATGACTGTACCATTTATATTCTCACTATGATATATGAGTGAATAATCCAGGGTCTGCCTCTTCACCTACATTTGATGTTGACTTCAATTAATATTTCATCATCCTATTTCTTGTCTAATAAACCTGTAGACGCTCTGAATGTTCTTTCTGAATAGAAATGGCATGCTTTTTGTGTCCTCAAAAGGTGTACAGAGAAAGAGCTCTGTTACCTCTTTTTCTAAGGAAAACTAGCCTATTGGATTAGAGTCTAATCTGTATGATATCATTTAACCTTTATCACCTCCCCCTATGCACTATCTCAATGTAGTCACAGTTTAGTTTAGGTCTTTAAAATGTGAACTTGAGGGAGGCACATAAACATTATTGGTAACAAACACAACAACACACAGTTTTTATTAAGCAACCTTAAGACTTACCATGCAAATCAGTGGAAGTGAAATATATGCCAAAAGTATATCTATTAACTACAATGTAGTTCTATATTAGGCTAAGGTAGATGTGCATGTGTGCATTTTATATAAGACATTATTGCTGAAAACCTATAAGCACTACAACTTTTCTGTGTTCATTTTATATTCACAAATATTCTTGAATATTTCAAGAGTAAAAGGTAAAATCATTGAGTGTAATGTCAATTAAGTTGGTTTGTTCTTTAAAGTGGTACTTGCAACGTTTATGAAGAAAATCCTCTGTCAAATTGTTGATACTGGTGGTAGACTGTGTTTCAATAAATATGTTTCTGAGCATGTCCTCCTCGCTTATTATGCAAAACGAAGAAGTATAAGGGCTTAAAAGGTCTCTACATTTCTTTGTTAGGATCATGTATTTGCACCTCAGTATCATTTGTTGAGGTCAAGACTATTGATTTATTAGCAGAAGGATAGATTTATTCAGTGTTGTAAAAATGAAGCACATGGAAATAATAATTGAAGGTCATTCAGAGATTGGTATTCTGGTTTAATGGATGGGAAAGGGAGAAAGAAGACAAGTGTCACGGAAAAGGAAACTGATTAAAAAACAATGTTAAATGACCCTTTTAAAACACCATAGCCATGCAATACATTTTATATTCAGATCTGATCTCGTACTGTCATGTATGCAAAGTCCTCCTCTCTAACTAGAAAGGGAGTTATTTTAGAAAGGAGTACAGATATAGGTTCCTTCAAATCCTCTATAGCACTCAGCATGAAGCTCTCCACAGAAAAACGCCCGATGTCTTCTTCAAATGATATGGATATAAAATGAAACCAGCACTT
Organism: Graphiurus murinus; assembly: GCA_004027655.1. Classification (NCBI taxonomy): domain Eukaryota; kingdom Metazoa; phylum Chordata; class Mammalia; order Rodentia; family Gliridae; genus Graphiurus; species Graphiurus murinus. The sequence goes on from PVLC010015242.1 coordinate 3,922, forward strand.
AATTAAATGAGAGTCTCCTCTATGATTGGCTGGAATTCTGGAAAACAACAAGATTTTAAGGATTTAAAAAATGTATAATGAATATTTTTCCCTACACTATTTTTTCTATTTGTGTAGTATTTTTATTGTACCTCTATCATCCATATAATCTCAGCAGATTCCTAATGATATTATCATGACCTTCTACAGCTTACAAATTGCATTATACATATATGACTGCAAGGTGTCAAAATAGTCTCCATTGACATTTAAAATGCTCTTGTTGTATAATTAAATGAATGCATCAAAAATTTGTGCATTTTTTAATAAAATGTTGTTTATAACTAGAGGCTAAAATTATGACCTAATTGACCATTAAGATTGACCTTTAATTTGGTTTCTAAGGTTTAAAAGACAATTCCACCTCAGAGCAACTAATAGCTTGTGAAATCACTTTTACATATCAATTAATCCCTGACAGGCAATGTTACTATTTTACTAAGAAATGCATGTAAAAGTTACAATAATTTTGATATAGTCATTTATATTCTTTCTTTGAGTTTCATTTGATATATTCAGTTGTTTTGTGTTAAGAGAAGGGAAGGGGGGGGATCTACTTAGACCTTTTACTATTTCTTCATTAGGCAAGGCACTTCTATGTAGAAAACAAACACAAAATACATAAAGGAAAGTTGCTTCTTTATATAGTGGTAGAGTTGGATTAACAGCCTTGGTGGAAATTAGAAACTGTTCCTGTATTTTATGGAAATTTACAGAGGCTTTGCAGTATGTGAGACTGGGGGTTGAACTCACAAGTTAGTTATCACTAAGCTACCCCTAGCCCTTATTTTTTATATTGAAACAGGGTCTTCCTAAATTACCACACACTAGCCATGAACCTATTATCCTCCTGTTTTAGCCTCCCAAGTACTGGGATTATAGGCATGTGCCACTGTACCTGGCTGAGCCTTGCAATCAGTTCTTTTTTTTTCCCCCTAATTGCCTGACTACTTGCCTGCTTTTCCTTCCTTCCTTCCTTCCTTCCTTCCTTCCTTCCTTCCTTCCTTCCTTCCTTCCTTCCTTCCTTCCTTCCATTTTCCTTTCTTCCTGTGTGGTAGTGCAGATTAAACTCAGGGACATTCCATCTCTGAATTACATCCCCAGCCATTTTGTTTTGTTTTGTTTTTAAACAAGGGCTTGCTAGGTCAGGGAGAGTTTCATTACACTGCTGAGGCTCTCCTTAAACCTGTGATCCTCCTGTTTTAGCCTCCAAATATTGGGATTACAGGCATGTGCCACCACACCCATCTTATTTATTTTAATACTTTTTTGATGCATTGTAACTATACATTATAGTGAGATTTGATTTTTTTTTGCCTAAGCATCTCTACCTGTTAAGTATTTTTGTTTTTAATTAATTAATTAATTGATTGATTAGTTGGTGCATTGTAATTATACATCTTTGTTAGGTACAAGCTAATACAGGCATACATACCCACATTTCTCATTTAACCTTTCCCCAATTCCCACTCCCTCGCTTTATTTAGTATTCTGTTTCCAAAATTTGCATCTTTGTCCTTGCTTCTATGTATCCAAAGTGAAGTATCATTAGTTCTTTTTTTTTTTTTTTAAAAATGAACACTGTCTTATAAACTACTTTTCAATGCCATATATTTTTTAAAATGTGGTGGTGAGAGATCTGAAGAGTATATCAAAAGTCAAATAAGTTCCAGTTGAATATTTACTTTTCCTGTTTTTAAAAGTTCTTTTAGAGACTCTGCCACCTTGAACTTGAAATAGGCCTCACCTCTCCCTGTAGTAAGATCCTCACAGTCTCTTTTCAACTCTTCTTTGAAGTCTTCCCTTCTCTACTATTCTCACTCCTTCATTCTGTCTGAAGCAAAAAAAAAAAAAAAAAAGCATATACAAACCAAACATTTCATTGCCTCAGCAGAGCCGAGTAGGACTTCTCTAATTTTACTTAGGCTCTTGACATCATTTTTTAAAATTTTAGCTTCTTCTCCAAGTAGCTTTCTTTAATGAAGAGGAAATATGTTAACAAATGTTTAAACAATGAATAGATTGCCACTTTATTTTTATTCTATGGAATACCAATATTCTAGAAGGAATGCATAAAGATACAGAGAACTGTATGTGGATATATGCCCATTTTCTCTAAGAAACCTGAGTCTGGCCCTAGGCTTTATCAAGACATCTGTGTTATTTTATAAAATAACATTTTCACACCAAAAAGAAATATGTGATTGAGTATGAAAATGATGAATGGCAGAATTGCTGGGAGATGAGATCACTAACTACATGAGAGATACACGGCAGAGTGTGAAATCTACAATGGAGATAAATGTCTAGCTTTTTCTCTACTAGCATGAACAGCTGTTCTGTCAAAGTCTGCCACTCTCCAGTTTCTGTGAACCCAGACTGAGAAAGTTCATTCCAGGAATTTGTTTCGCTGCACTTTCTAGGCTTTTCATACAGCTTGTCTTTATCAGATCCTACAACTCTCGAGGGCATATCAGTTCATGAAAATGAAGGAACAATGTTTGTCACTAGACTAGGTAATTATTCTGCTACACTTAAGTTGTTATCGCTGTTTACTTATTTGCATGTTGTTATGTTGTCAATATAAGAGTGCAAACCTTGTGCATAAGCATTTGGAACAGTGTTGAGTTACAATTTCAAGACATAGAAACTTATCAAAGAAAATGATATATTTAGCATTTTAGCACCCATAAAATGTGAATGAGTCTATGGTACTCAGAATGTACATTTATTGAACTGAAACAGTTAAAAGAATATGTACAAATTTTATGGAATTGCATTATATTTGTATAGCTTCCTAAGGGAAGAATATTCTCCATATAATGCCTATAAGAGAGAAGAAAGGTTACGTCTATGTACATGAGTATAGCCCTTCCATTGCTTTATGGACCAAAAAATATATAATCCTCAGGGTATCAGAGATTTGAAAAAAAGACCTGCATTATGTGCATGATGTGTCTGTATGAGTTTAATTCTGTATTTGCATTTCTGAGATAGATGAAAGTTGTAGAAAAATAACTTGTGGGAGATAACTCCCTATTGACTGTGCATAAAAAAAGTAAAATGTATTGGAACTTCAACAACTAGACAGAATATTTTATGACAAACATACTAATTTTAGAGAGGAAGATTCAAATAAGTAGGAAAATAGTATTCTATTTTAAAATGGTCTTACATTTTCAGAAGCCTAATGATTTTAGTTAATCAATTATATTATACCAAGTTACCTTCTCATTTCTCTTTTATCCATCTTTCTGCCCTATTTCATTATTTTTGATCCTCATCACTTTAGATATTTCATTCACAAGGGGTCTGTTTATAAACATTTTTACATATTTTATTTTGAGAAAAAATTATTTAACATACATTCAGGTGGTGATGAATGTTTAGAAGCTGAGTTTTAGAATCTAGTGTTCTTTTTTCTACATTTTTTATTAGTTCATTGTAATTTTATATTATAGCAAGGTTCAAAGTCATACAAACAAACATGCACACAGGACTTGGTGTGTTTCTTTTCAGGTCTCGCCCCACTACCCATGCCTTCCCACATATAATAATGAGGTTGGTAATGATACCTTTATATGTGGGCTTAGCATGATTTTTATTGTTTCTTTCATCAGTTTTCCTTTTCCCTTCCCAACCTTCCTCCACCTATCCGCTTTCACTATTCTGCTGGTCACTCTTGATTATTTGAAGTCCCTTTTGTTTCCAATTTTCTATCTAGCTTCCACTTAAGAAAGTAAAACACCAACCTTGATTTTCTGAGATGGGGTGATCTCACTTAGCATAAACTCTGTAGTTCCATCCATTTTCCTACAAATGAAATACTTTTGTTGTTCTTTATGTCTGAGTAAAATCCCATTGTGTCTATATACCACATATGATCCAGCTATACCATTCCTCGGCATCTTTCCAAAAGAATTAAATAATAAATACTATAGTGATACAAGAATATCCATATTTGTAGTACCACAATTTATACATTATGGAGTCAACCTAGGTTCCTGTCAACAGGTGAATAAATAAAGAAAATATGTCCTACTAAAAAAAAAACACACACAAACACACACACATGATCTGCCAACTTTTAAGATGACATCCTTCTGATTTATTTTTAGACACAAATCCCTTTCTTTCATCCCATATTTCTTTCTTTAGCATAGACTGTGTGCCAAACACTTATTTTCTCCTGGGGTTTAATAGGTAATGATAGACAATGCTTTTTACAAAGGCCTGTAAGGCTATGGTAAGGGAGGATAGAACTAACAAATAAAAAAAAGGAAACTATGCAAAATAATAACAACATCAGTTTAGTTGTAAAAATTGCCCCAATAAAAATAAAACTGGGTAATGTAATTTTAAAAATACAGAGCAGTAAGTTAGGTTGCCAATTTAGAATGGCTAGATGAGGAGTCACTAAAAGGTAGCACATAAGGCAAAAGTTAAATACAAAAAGATATCCAGGGAAGGTGAATGGCTTTAGCAAAAAGCACTACAGAATACAAGCTATAAATTTCTTGAGGATTAAGTGGGTTTGACCCTTGAAGAAAATGAGGAATACCAATGAGGGTGTGGCATTGCACAAGAGGCTTGCTAAGTAATGAGAATGAGGGACTGTGGTCAGATCACACAGCACCTTGTTCTGAAAATAAGTTCAGACTTTATTTTAAGCACAAGGAGAAACCATTGTGAGGTTTAAGGCAGGGGAAAGGCAAGCTCTCATTTATAAATTTGATGGATCACTCTGGCTAGAGCATAGAGAATGGATTTCTTTGAAAGTTATTATAGAAGCAAGGAGAATAGGTTAGAGCATATAGAACCTGCCCAGGCAAGAGATGGCGGTTTTGACAAAAATAGTAGAAGTGAAGAGAGAGAGATAACATGGACTTGTATGATCTATCTGGATGCAACAACAACACCAAGAGTTGCTGATAGATTGAATTTGTGGAGAAGGAAAAGAAAAACCCAAGTATGACTCCTAGATTTCTGGCCTCACACACTGGGTGGACTGTGATGCTATTGAAAGAATTGGGAAATAGCAATGAGGCAACAACAAGGTTACACTGAGAGTGGTGGGAAAAAATCAATGGGAGCTGTATTTGTATAAAAAAGGGACAATTAAAAATACTTCCATGGACAATATGTACATATATGAGAATACCAACGTCAATCTCAATATTCTGCATGAGGAAGCAAAGGGGAATGGGGAGGAAGCCGGGGAAAACTCACCAAGTGCTATGTGCATGCATGTCACTATCACCATGAACTACATTATGATGTGAGACTATAATATACCAATAAAAGTAAAAAAAGAAATAAATAAAACGAGTGAAAAAAAGATAATGTAGAATGACATATGAGACATCCAAGTTACATGAGATGTCAAACTGATATCTAGTTCCTCAGGCCTGATGTATCCAACATGTTAAATATACTACACAAAATACAATTAATTAACTTAAAATAAAGCATTTAGAAATCATATAAAACTGAATTTTGTTTGCATTATTATATATATTAATATATATTAGTACTTATATATACATATATGTCTATGTATCATAAAACTTCAGATATACAAATAACCATATATATATACCATACATTTTAATATAAATGAGAAACATAGCTTAGTTTTGTTTTATTCCCTCTTGGATGGGATAGCTCTGTAGATCTTTGTGACTCAGATTCATATCTCCCAATGTACGTCCTCAAGGGAGACAGCTTTTTGCTCCACATTTAGCACATCTGCTTTCCTGAGATCTATTTATGTCTAAAACTAAGAGTTCTTTAAAGGTTTAATGATGTGTAAAGCACAGCAGCATACATACTGGCCTCAGAAAAAGAATATATCAGGAATGATGATGTTATCAGTGATAATAAATTTATATTTTATCATGAGTCTGAATATTCCTTTCTTTTTTATTCTAAATACTTTAGACTTAATTAGTACTTCATATGATTTCTATAATTCTTAGACTCCACAGTCACTGGTTTCTGAACAGATACTGAATCACGTTTCAATATATTGAACAGAGAGATGACTGGGCAGTGGTAGAAATCCTAGAATTTAGACAAAGAAAAAGTTAGATAAGGGGAGCTTACATCAAAAAGATATTTTAAGTTATAGACTAGGGCAAATATGTCTAGAAGTAAAACTTGCCTTTCAACTCTTCTATCTAAGAATGTCTTGCAGCCAATTTTATTAGCTTGTCATTTTATTTGAATTCACATAATTACCTGTGATGATAAGATCTGAATTGTCAAGCCAGTCTGCAAAGCTAAGGTGAGAAGGTAGATAGGTGCCACCCAATGAAAAGACTGAAGTGCATAATCTGAGCCTGGGTGAAGAACACACATTTAACAGACTCAAGTCATGTAGTATTTACTTAGAGCAAGAAAGGAGGCAGAAGCCCACAACATAGTCCCTTGGAACATGTTGGTCCCCAGTGCATGTGGACTCACTCCATGATCACATATCTGATATAACTCGGTACATCTGACTCAGTGCTGCTATAGAAAGACACCTCTCCTTCCCTGGGGTTTGAAAGACAGAAATCTGGAAGACTGTGTTAGGGTCAGACTCTTGAGCTTAAGCAGAACAAAGGTATGCATAGTCTGTCTTGTGTAAATGTGATGCTTCTTAGCAGTGTATGTTGAAGTAACTCAAATTGTAGTATGTCTAAGTGATCAGAAAATGGACTTCTCTTCACTTTAAAATCCATGCAAGTCCTGACTCACTGTTTTCAGTTATGTATTATCAAATAGTTATTTGATTTCTGCAGTCCATTTTCATTATATTAAAACAGAAATTATGTCTTCTTCAAGAGATATTTTAGGAGTAAATTACCCAATATATAATAAAATGCTGGTGATAAGGAAAGTGCACAATGACCTCCTATACAAATCAAAGGCAAATATTCCTACTTAGTGGGCACAGGAAAGAAAGGCTTCAGGAAATATGAATTTCTTGTAGCTTATTTGTTTTCACAATTATTTTTCTAAGTCAGGGAGATTACTAGTCATCAGGAAAAATGTGCATACCTGTAGTTTGATAGAAAAGTTAGTCAACACAAAAGTTATAATTTTGGTTCTTTGTTCTGATAATTCTTTTCTGGTTATGATCAGAGATAAATATTTCACCAGAAGCAACAGATGTCAAAGACATTGAGTAAGTGCAGCTCAGTGGAAAGTTTCCATGCAGCCTCTTCAAGATTCTTACTGATAGCACTAATCAAGTCATCACCACTCTGTGCTTGGCAGCTCTGTCTTTGGAGCACAAATTAAGAAAGCTCAACTACGGCCAGGTAACTATGTCCCACTGCATTGACAAAGTCTTCCATTTGGTTTTCAGAATTTTAGTTCCCTTCATTACAACTAGAAACAATCCCAGGAACAACTTATAAATACGCCATTTGAACCTCTGCCCTAAGGAGTGTTGAGAACCACATTTTCACTTCTGGCTGACTGCATCCAGAGTGGTCTGCAGGGAACACAGCATTTTCCAGACTCAGCCCATGCTTTGCCTCACTGAGCTCCCTCACTGTTAGTGCCTGCCCTCTCTGCTTGAGGCGCTGACTTCGCAATTGCTCCAGAGGAACTGACTGTGGGCTAGGGCACTTGCGGAAAGATTCAAAGAGGGAAGAAAGGTTTTTTTCTTTTTTTTAAGTTTCTGTGTGTGCCAAAGAGAGCTTTGGGGGTATTTTCTTCCTCAGCAACTCTTTAACTCTCCCCTAGTGAAATATCTTTCTGTGTACTTTGCAGAGAATGGAATCTTACCAGAGGCCCTCTGAAATGACTTCAGAAAGCTAGATAGAAGTCAAGTGCAGTGTTCCCTCCCCCTACTCTTACAGGAGCTGCAGGACAGCACCTTGGTTATGCTAAAATCTCCATGTCATGACAGACTTTTTTCAAAGTATTAGTTTGTCTGATACTATGCAAAATGTTCTCCAAAGCAGAGTCTTTTTAATGAGGTTGACTTTCTTTTATGTAATGATGGTGTAATTTAGTAATAAAAAGTGAAGCAAATAGTAGCATAGCTGACTAATGAATCTTTGCTTTTGACTTTGACCAGGGCTTTTTGATGCTGCCCTTGATGTGTTATTCTAGCACAGTCTTAATGTGCAGTCCTCATGTAGCTTTGTACTTATTGGAGTCAATTACTTTCTTAGCCTATCTTCTCCTTCAGATTTGGTTGGACCCTTTAACAGAACTCTCAACTGATACACATTTATCCTGTTAAAATAGGATTTTCTTCTCCTTTAGATTTTCCCTTGACAAATCCCAGTAAATCTGATCACGCAACTTAGAGGAAGGAAGATTTATTTGCACAGGGTTCCCTTGGAAATTCTAGGTTTAGTCCAGGTGAGGCCAATATCTGACACTGAAGGCATGGTAGTGGGAGGCAGAGAAAGGGAGAGTATGTGAGCTCTGCTCCTCACATCACAGTGACCAGGAGCAAGAGAGCAAAAGAGAGCAAACAAGCAGGGGCATTCAAAAATACAAACACAATCCCCAAAGCCACACACCAGGGACCTACTCTCCAGCCACACTCCATTATAATGGATTTATCTACTGATGAGATGGCAACCCTCATGACTGAACCTTATGAACCCCGAACATTAACACATGAGCTCCTCAGGGAGCACTCTATATCTGACCATTACACTAAATTTGCAGGAATATTCTGTTGTAACTAGTTGGGCGGGCAATGCTAGTTGCTAGTACAGTAAATAGAAGGTAATATAAATCATAGTGTGATCATGTACGTGACAATTTCAATATCTTTGCACAGATGAGAAGCATATGTTTCTCTAAAGTTTTCTTATTTTGTGTGAAAGAAATATCCTTAATAAAAAGGAATTCTCAGCCGGGTATGGCGGCACACTCCTATAATCCCAGTACTTAGGAGGCTGAGACAGGAGGATTGCAGGTTTGGGGATAGCCTCCCCAAGGAGGTTAGCAAGGTCCTTAGCCACTTAGTGAGAACTATTTTCAAATTGAAATAAAATAGGGCTGCAGATGTAGCTCAGAGATAGAATGCTCCCGGATTCAATCCTTAGTGCCTCACATACACAAATAATAATAATAATAATAATAATAATAATAATAATAATAATACCAATTGTGAATTTGTAAAATAGACTATACATACTATTACATTTTAAATATCTCAGTGGATATATTACTTATTAGTAATAATTTTTGTATTTAAAATTTTTTCAACATCACCTCATTGGTTTGACTAACAAAATTCTTCTAAGCTTCTAGATATATAGACGTATAGATGTAACTATAAATTTACAGAAATGTATATCTATATCTATCTTTATAGAATATAAAAGTTATGTAGATATTACTTGTTGATATATAATTGCCACCTGCTTTTACCATATAATTATGTTAGTAAGTTTTTGTGTGGTTATGCACAAACAAAAAATCAATTTATTTTCCATGTCTGCTGGCAGATTTTTTTCCCCTTATGCTTCTCTCTACTTCATCTCAAGTTGAAAGGATGGGCTACTTCCTCAGCAATATTTGGGTGTCTCTTCTCCATAATCTTATTGATGGGTTCTTTTGTAATTTGCAAAGCATAATTAAAATCGACCCATAATCTGTTAAAACAGTGCTAAGCACTAACATCAACCATTAGCTCTGATAACTCCTTTATCTCTGAAGAGAGAAAGGCTCTTAAGTATTGATCTTAAATAATAAAACATTAGATGCCAACTTAGTTTTACCTGTCGTACTTAAGTTCATGGGCTTTGTTCTGTCTCCTTCCTGGTTGCTTTTTGTTGTTGTTGTTATGAGATAATATGCTCTTTTGTCTCATAAGATAATGTCAACACAATTTTAGGGTTAATTTATAATTATATATCATATGTACATGCATAAGACATATACGTAATTTTAGTCACTATTATCTATACTTTTAAAATATAATATTTATTTTAAAATTATGTATATTTTAAACTCTTTAAAATATAATTTTAAAAGTATAGATAATACTGACTAAATATGAACTTATCAAGGTCCTTAGCCACTTAATGAGCACCTTTTTCAAATTAAAATAAAATAAGGCTGGGGATGTAGCTAAGAGATAGAATGCCCCTGGATTCAAAACTTAGTAACACACGTACACAAATAATAATAATAATAATAATAATAATAATAATAATAATATTTAAAACTAATAAATAGACTATATTTTACAGTTTTATATTGCTCATCATATTTTGAGATATTTGTGCTATTTCTTTGTGCATAAGTTTTTTGTACAGTACATACATTTATAATTGGATTTTCATTGCATTCAAAGTTTAGTAATGGTTGCTTATGACAAAGAAAAGAGTCTGAAACTAATTTCATTCAACTCATATATTATTTTAGATTGTACATGTTAAAGAAATAAATATACCAGGGGTCCTTCTCTAAATGACCTACCAATTAATGAAGAGCATTGATGCATAAATGACAAATTTCAATGTAAGTTATTTATTATAAGTGCTCAATAGTACAGCAAATTGAGAACTTTAGTATGCATATAGAATTTCAGATTCTTTCTGGAGGGGAGATTAAGGGAATGATGCAAATTTAAATTAAGCAAGTAACAATGGTAACAAAGAATAAAATATATTTTGCATGTGATTATTTTTATTATGTCCACCATTTGGATAAAAGAACCAAGGACATATAAAATTGCTACCTAGGTTTCTAGCAAAAATGTTTCAATAGTTCTGTTGCTAATATTAGATAATCTATAAAAACAAAAATAAGTTGAGAAAAGTGCTTTTAGTTTCTCTGAAATTTCCCTTATGTCTCCTCTCCAAATATATGGGCTAGCACAAAATTGGAATACAAGAAAAAAAAATTAAATGGACAGTAAAAATCCATTCTGCTGTCTATTTTATTTTGCATGTTTTTATCCTTAGGTCATCATTTAATTTAAATGTTACCTACTTTTAATTTGATAATGTGTTACTTGTATTTTCTTCAAAAATTTTTAATAGTTTTTAGAATCTCTTCCTTTTAAAAAGTCTAAATCCTCTTAATGTAGTCTTTGCTAATAATGAAATTCTGTTCCTATTTAACAAAAATTCACATGTGGGTGATTTATCTATAAACTAACAAAAATATACAACAACATATTCTTTTTGATATATACTACATGCATTATGATTACTAATTTATTTGAATTTAAAAGAAATATGCTATAGTATATTTATATATATAGCTATATCTGTAAGTCCATAGCCAATAAAATTTAAAGCAGATTAGAAATATGCAATTGCCTTAATCCTTCTTGAAATTATGGTTTTTAAAACTACCTTCTTGGAAAGGATCTCATTTCCTTTTGATTACCTAAAATAGCACTATTTTAAAGTTACAATAGAGAATATGTTATAAATATCAAAACTTCAGTTATAGTTATATACATAAAATCTAGAAAATAAGTGTGTGGCTTTTAAAAAAAATACCTTTAAGGGTTAAAATGTACTCTTAGGTGGTCGAAAAAATAATTACTATTGATTAACAATTGGCTCAGCTTCTCTGGAGCGATTATTAAGGTCCTAAAATACAGAACAGAGTGTTATAAACAATACTGTGTTCTCCCCAGTCTGTCATAGACTGACCATTCTTTGTTTAAAATGTCCTTTTTGACATAGCTGATATGTTTCAGGAGATTTAATAGAACTAAAACCAATTTCAGCATTTAAAAGAGAGAATGGTCAGAAACAAACAAACGCTATGTAAGCCCTAAGTGAATGGAATAGAGTAAATAATAGCACCTATCAATAATTAGTTGTTACATATAAAATACTTTATGGAACTCAGATTAAGTTCTCCTAAATTTATATGATTAGCATCGGTGTAGAAATGGCTCCAAAGCATATTATATTAGGAACATTAAAAATTTCAAAGAACATTATATGAATATATATGTATAGAGACATTCGACATTGGTTAAGAAATACCTCCTGATACTTTTATAAATTTTCAAACGATTTAACACAGAATTTCTCTGGAGGTCAGTGTTTCTTCCCACACATACAACCTCAACAAAATAACTAACTCTCTAATTTCCACAGAAGTTTTCTCTTTTTGTGAACTTTTGCCCTGATTAAAGTAGTTAATAAAGCAACTTTATGAGCCAATTTACTTGCTACAATTTAGTACATATGTATATATGTATATATAGACATATATATAATATATATAGACATACACATGCATATATGTATATGTATATATTTTAGTCACCAGTATATATAAGTAAGAATTTTACATTTTTCTGTTCAATTTCTCCAATGGGTGAATTTCCCCTAAGAATAATCATTAATTCAGTGAGTCAACTCTAAGTCAGTTGTTGAAGCTACAATGATGAACAGAGAACATTCTGTGACTATGTTGGTGCTTCAGTCATCTTTAAAATTATTCCAATGTTTTATTTTAGAAGTCAACATCCTTTTTGACCAATGCAGTTATCCATTTTTCCTTTTTTTAGCTTCTACAAATGATTTTTGATACAAAGGAATCCATTATCCACATGTTTAACACATTATGCTGATTTTTAGTTATATTTTCCCCCAATGGATATAATCAATATATTGTTATTCTCAGTATATCCAGTCCTTGATATAATAAGGTTTTGAGCATATGGTTTAGAACCTAATTGACTGTGCCACTGGCTATCTCAATGATATGAGTGCATCTGGGACAGGCATCAGGCTCTGGCATCGACTCAGTGACTCATGGAAAAGTTATTTGGATTATACCCTGCTGACATCTGAGAGGTAATGACAGTATCCAAATATCAGTTTGCTGTTAGACACATCTGTACTGAGAATCCAACGTGAATTGCCAGTTCTCAAAGAAAGAGGTGACCTATCAATGTAGAATGGAGGAGGGTTAGTGGTAAACACTTAGGCAGGAACTCTTCTCAGAACTAAACACCAAAGATGGATAATAGATGCCTGAGATGTGTAATAATTTAGATTCCAGGAACTGATATCAGTACACTTCAACCAATACTAGATCCTCAACGTCCTGTGGATAAGACTGAGCCGCATTGTGTTACCATGGACTGTGGAAAGCAGAAATCAGTGAGTTACCTGGGGATCAAGTTGAATTGGAGTGGGGAGTGGGTACAAATCACTATGATAAGCAAGGCACCCGCAGGCTCATTGTTGGCAGACTAGAGAACTTCATTAGAGGCTGACAACTATAAAAAATATGCCTTAATATCCTTTGTGTCCAGCCTATTCATAAATGGATTTGCTTTACTTTTAATATTCAGTGATAGACAATATAAAAATACATGATTTTCTTGTTAGAAAACCTCTTCATATAATATTCACTTATTCCTTCGTTCAAAAAATGGAATTAAGCAAATGCAAGTTACTTGGTCCCTGAAATTCCTATAATCTATGTTTTTGTTTTTACTTTTGTGGTAAAGAACTGTACATGATTTATAATTCAGTAAGTGAAAAAAAATCTATAAATGTCTACCAATATTTAACACTAGCTTTGGAGTTTAAATTAAACAACAATTGTTTCCAAATTTTATTACAGAACTATTATGTCATTGGGAATTCAATGCTTATGTTTGCATGTTTGTACTATCAGTTAGATGCAGAGTAGAGTATATAAAGATTTTTTTTTCTTTTACAATTGATTAGCTGTCATTTTGAGTGTGGCTTAAATTTGACATGATTCTAGAAGTCTTTCATTTCCTGCCACTTCCTCCCTCTGGGTTTTCCCCCATGTTGCCACCTTCTTTGTAATTCTTTCTAATAGGAGAGAAAAAGCCCAGGAATAGCGGAAGGACAGGTGATTTCAGACGCCCTTTCTCACCTGGTGAGCAGTGCTATGAATCATCTCTTCTGCAGGGAGACGTGCTGTGCTTCAAGTCTTTCTCTGTAAAAAATAACAGTCTAGCCTCTCTTTGGTGGAGAGGGCTTAAATTGGATACTGTCCTTTGGGATCCGAGTTCCAAGGTCATTTTAGGGAGGTTACATATCATGTCAAGGTAAAGACACTCTTGGCCAACATAAAATGAAGTATTTCCTAGAAGAAAATCTCTGATTCCCTTAGAAAATGAAGAATTAAGAAAAAAGAATTAACTGCAGTGACCCTTAGCTTGAAACCCCAGCTGACAAGCTTGTGAAAGTAGATTAGCCACATTTCTGAAAATGTCATGAATTACTTTTGCTTTCCCTCAATTGAGAGTAATGTCAAGGGGCTAATCAAACAAGTTGTAGTAGAGAAATCAAGGATATTAGTCTAGAGTATCATTTGTAATGTCGTAAACATTCAGTACACAATGTCTCCCTAGTGTGTTCATGAATCACTTAAAAGGTAAGGAATGACTGTTCTTTGATAAAAATGCCAGGCTATTTAGTCAGAACCATCCCTCTTCTCTCCAACAACTCTGTAAACATAGTTGAGATGAAGTTTAGCTGCGACAAAAAACTCACAATAGCATGTGGCATAAACAAGAGAAAGGTTTATTCTTCTTTCATTTAAGTGTTCATAGCTTGTTAAAACCAAACCATAAATTCAGCATATAATCAAGGTTATAATAACTCTGGAAAAGGATTCCACAAGGAGAAGATGGATGTCTACAATGGTCATTTTAGGAGTACGAGGAATGCTGAAGACGAGGAATTTCTTCATGCAATAATTTTCAAATTTTGATGAGTTGTCAAAAATTTTAAAATCTAAAATCTATTACAAATAATAATTCTGTAGTGCATAATTTGGTATTATTTAGTATTGTTCATCAAAGTCATATCTACCCCAAACAAGAAATAATTTTTAGTTTCCTTAAATTAACACAGAAAATTGTCCATATTCATGGGGTGTCATGCATACATGGGGCACATATACATTGTGGGATGTTGAAATCAGGATAAGCATATATTTCTCCTCAAACATTTTTCATTTCTCGTAGTAAAACTTTCAAAATCCTTCCTTCTTGCTTTTTGAAATATGCAGTACGTTATCATTATCCGTAGTCACCCTACTGTGCAATAGAACACCAGAAGTTATTTCCACTATCTAACAAGCAATTCTTTTGAATGACTTTGTTCACTGCTTTCCTTTTTTTGCAAATCGTTTATTTACCATCTTTATTTCATTTCTCTAGTCATAGATCAAAAGCAAACACAAAGAAGTAAAGCATGTATTATTGAGAGTGTAGCATGTAGCAGAAACAATGCTAGCACTGGGAATACAAAAGTAAGATAATTGTTCACTATGATAAGTTCACATTTAAATACAGAGGAGAGACAAAAAAATTATGCTTGTCCAGAATGTTTACCAAAACTGTATAAAACTCTTTAGAATTGATGATAACAATTGTCTAGGACAAAGAAAGATATTCATATTGTCGGAATTTAATTACCTTAAATCACCAATAGCATGTTTGTTAGTTTTTACAAAGACTAGAAAGTTTTTATTATATATAGAACAGGTAATTTTGAATTAATTACTTCTTAACAATAAACATTTATACATTACACAAAAAGCATAACTTGTGAAGTTTGGTTTTCTAATAATAGTAGAGTAAAATTAGAGGTTATAAAAGGGTTGAATAATTCCTACATGAAGGATGCTGTCAATAATAAAATTGTATACCACTTCAAAAACCAAAATGTAAACATTGCAAAGCAAAACACTTCAAATATTTCATATGTAAGAATATCCAAAAGTCAATCCATAGTCTTAGATCTTTTAATTATTAAACTAACAATTGAATAAGAAAATTAATAACTGCTTAATAAACTAAAAAGGTTATAACAAGTAATTATATCCAAACAATAAAAGAAGTTCATGTCTAATAAATTAAAATCAATTAGCTAATAAATAAAAGAGAACATAAGTTAAAAACAGAAACTTGTACCATAGGTAAATATTTGTCATGTGGTAAGAAAATTTATGACATATGTTTATAAAATTCTAGCCATAGAAATGTTAAAGCTTGAATTATCTTAGAAGTTCCATGGTATTTGATCACAAACTCTAGAATCAGAATGTCTAGTTCCAAAACTTTCCTCTGCCAATTATGATTCTGTGAAATTGGGTGGTATAAGAACTTTTAGTGGCTCATTTTTATCATCAGTAAGTTATTCACATGGCTTATGTATGTTTGATTTATACAAATATAGGGTTTGTGTATATGAATTCTCTTCTAGCTGTTAGGAATATTTAATGCAATATTTTAAAACATAGCCACACTACTATGCAACAGAGAACCAGAACTTATTATTTTTATTTAACTGTGACTTTGTACCCATTGACCAAACTCTCTGTATCCCTCTCTCCACTACCATCCTGTCCTCAGGTACGCATTAGTGTATTCCCTACTTCTGTGAAATCAAGCATTAATCTTCTATGAGATCTAATTTAGGTCCTACATATGAGTGAGATTATTCAATATTTATCCTTTTGTGCTTGACTATTTCTACTTACCATGTTTTTCAGGTTCATTTATATTGCCACCATGACAGAATTTCATTATTTTTATGTCCGAATAATATTTTATTGAGTAGCTAACCTAAGATGTATCTAAGCTACATCCTCTTTACACCTTGATTCATTGATCAATACAAAGTTTGATTTCATACTTTTTATTATGAATAAATTACAATACCCTCAAGAAAATTTCCATTTGCAACTTATTAAAGATAACAATAAACACTTATGGCTTTTGTATAAAATTAGTAGATGCATGTACATGGGCATCTTTATCTCTAATTTGGAGTTCATGGTAAAGACAATATCCTAAAACAAGGACAGCAGGATACAGGAAGATTCTTGGCAATACTAGAATTAATACAGAAAGTGATCACCTTTGTGCCCATAAGAAAAATCTACTATATGGTTCAGTGGGAAAGTATGACAATGGTTACTAAAAAGTCTTTTTTTTAACCTTAATCTTCTGACAATTTCTTTGTATACTCTGTTGCTTTGAGCAAAGAATGACAATTATGATATAGTGAACATAGAAGTATTGTTTTCTTTTGTTTTATTTCCCACCAGGGCATATGATGCCTTCCAATTAGTAATAAATGCTCTGGAGACATTCCTGGCTTTGGAAAGTCCCACAAAAGCATGCATGCTTTAGTTAGCTCTAAACAGTAGGTAGTGTTTCTTAGCAATTTGTGCATATGCAACAAAAAGTGATTAGTTTAAAATTATCAACTGAACTTCATTTCTATAAGTTTGTGAGCAACTAGGTTAAAGGCTAAAATAATTGCAGGATTGTCAAGTGTAAATTTTATGAAATTTTAAGAGCCAATTTTTTCAGATTCAGAAATAAAACTGATGTCATCATCTGATTAAAGCAAACCTGATTTTTAATCAGATTGCCTGAAATTTTTTCTTAACTAATATCATACATTTAATTTTGCATCTATTTAACTTAGAGTATAAAAACCTAGGAATAGGAAATCAATATTAGAACACTGCATTTTGGTTCACTTTGAGAGAAACAGATCATAAGATTTCTCCATGAAAATAATCATTGTTTTATTTGTCTTCAATCTAAATGACAATAAAGCAAACATAATGATAATTAGCATGCAATTCAATTAAAGGAAATTAAATATGCCTTGTGTTTTTCTTGTTATTCAGCATGAATCATATGATCTTAGGGTACCAAATAAGTTCAAGGACATTTAGACTTGGTTGGGTAATTTTTATATCTAGTCTGAATTGAAATGAATAGTCTGTTATTCCAGTCGGTCAGGAAAAACAGGATACACTAAATAAAAGCTGGTTGCCTTTATGTACATGTGGTATGGTACGGTGAGTGTGTGTAAATCTACCCACACTGAAATTAGTGAAATGTGTTTGATAAGTTCTGAAATTTATTTTTTACTTTTTAATACTTTTATTGGTGCATTGTACTTATACATCATAGTGAGATTCAACATAAGACATTTATCCAAGCACACATTACTTGGTAACTTTATATATGAAATTTGTGTAAGACTTGTCCTTTAGTCAACATTGTAAGTGTAAATTAGCATTGTATTCGTGAAGCAAATATATGTTCATTAATAAGTTTCTCCTGGTGATAGAATTCTGGATCTGAGAATTTCAAAACAAGCTGGGGAACTATAGTTATCCAGAGATCTAGTCCCTCTGGCCACAGGAGCTTGTTGAAACTTAAAACAAGTGATAAAAAGCCTTGTATATCATAAGTATAAAGGTTGTCTGTGTCTGAATAGGAAGAAAATTATTCAGCATCCATACATCACTAATTCTGTGTTCAATAATGGAATAAGTGTGTTGGCGTACTGAACTTGTGTGTATTCAACTACTGGGATGTAAGGAGCAGGTGAAACGACCTTCAGCCAAACCTGCCTGTGTGATGGGGCTCTCGGTCGGCTCTGTCTGCCTTTAGTCTCATTCCCAGAGCTCTTCACAGAGGGTGAGTCAAGGATAATTTGGTTCTCGATTAGTTTTGCTAAGTAACAAAGATATTATGGCATAGCACCTCTGTGTTTCATCTCTATATTTCATTTTTATTTTTTTCTTATAGTGTATTTTTGAAAGAAAAATA
This sequence comes from Graphiurus murinus, assembly GCA_004027655.1. NCBI lineage: Eukaryota > Metazoa > Chordata > Mammalia > Rodentia > Gliridae > Graphiurus > Graphiurus murinus. The sequence continues at coordinate 22,532 of PVLC010015242.1, forward strand.
TCTTTTTAACATGTTTAATTCACTTTTTTGTTTCCCCTTTAAACTGCCTTATAGTGCATTATATAAGTTACAGGACAAATATTCATTTCTCAACTGACTTAAGTATATTTCATGCTGACCAGGCTCAACTGTGAATTACCTAGTTATTCTATTCACATTTTGATATACAAATTACATATGGTAATGATTATTTCATTTTAACTTCTAGTTCTATGAAAGACTAATGTGTCAGAGATTTTCATAGTCTAAAAGGCAATTGATTTTAAGTTATTTAATGCTCTTCCTTAAGAACACGATTATGTTAATGAGTACATGGAATAGAATAAAATAAAAAATATAAAATTACTGGAAAGTAAAAATATTCTGGTTAACAGTCAATTATAGCTATAATTGTATCTATATATATATATTTTTTTAAGTTGAAGGCTGTATTTCATGAAAATATGGCATTAAATATACATTTATGTTAATTCAAGAATTATAAACATTGCAAATTTCCTCTATCATGATGAATATATGCCCCATTTATTACTATTATCATTAGTAGTAGTAGTAGCAGTAGTAGTAAGGGATCTCTCACAAAAACAGAACTAATGGGTGGATATATTTAAAGATTAGTCTTAATTATTTAAATGCACATACACTAAGAAATTTATTTTAAGAAATTGAATCACTTGTTTATAGGATCTGGCAATCTCAAGAACGGTGAGATAACTTATTTCTATTGTTTTATGCCACCCACTTATGGTCATTTCATATGCCAGCCCCAGGAACTGAAGACATTCTCAGTATTCCTGATGATGGAGGTTTCTTTATTTTTTACATCACTTTAGAAAAGAACAAAGCAGTATCACAGTCAAATTTAAATACCTGTTAAATCTCAGAGAATGTTTGGATGCTGACTCTATGTAGAAGAATGTCCCATTTGGGCACTTCTCTTTACAGTCTTGCACAGCAGCAAAAGTAGTGGAATGGATGGGACCTTCATTTACACTTGTAAAAAAGAAAGTGTCCTCTTTTATAGGAACATGTTTAAATTATCATGGGAGTTAAAATGAACTGAATTCTACTTAATATAATGAGAAAAATCCTATGCAAATACGATTTGTTTTCCCAAGAGAATTAACAAGCCTGGTGTGTGGAGTGCAATAAGTTACTTCCACTTGAATACAAATGAGCAACCCAGGCTGTCAAAGGTGGCCTTTCATATTGTGCTGATCAATTTAGAGCAATACTACAACTAAAGACTCATTGAGCTGATCTAATTAAATAAAAACAATAACCCAAATAATTAAGGACAAAGTCATGACCTTTAATGATCCCTTAGCTTATCACTGATACAAAATGAATTTTAATTACTATTACCTGGTTTATTATATATCTAAGGCATGATGCAGCTGTAATCTGTCCAAAGGGAGACTTCATTTACTGCTGTACACCAGGTACCCTTCTGAGAATAAGTATTAATTACTCTTATACAGAATCAAAAGTATGAAAAGTTCTCAAGGCATTTTCTGACAACTGACAGCATAAGTGTACATAAAATTTTAATTGTGTCCTGGGTGGTATCTAATATAAAATTATCCTTGAGAGCTTTGAGGAGAACTTTAAACTTTAGTTTCCATGTAAGGAAGCCTTAATAACTAATTTTCTGATTATATTGCTACACAGCACAAAGTGCATTTAATTTATGTGAATAGAACTGACAATTTGATATGTGGTTCAGATCAAATGTAATTTCCTACTACAATTACTAAGTTTTAAAAACCAGTACTACAGTGTTATATGTTTATATGAACCTACAATTGATGTTTTAATAGTTCCTTCATGAATATGTGCATGTGTATAAACAGCTTTCTTTTTTCAAAATTTAATGTTATTACATAGTTTTACTCAGAAATCTATCATACAATCATTTATGAATCTTGCAAACTTTGGATTTTAGTTCAATTATCTTCTAGAAATGAATTTGGGAGGAGCAAAAAAAGTAGTAAATATTAACATTTATTGTTTATGGATGTTTACCAGGTATTACTGTGCAATCAAGAAAAAAAAAAAAAACTGTGTAACTTGAACCACCAATTCTTTACTTACCTTTAGATTTAGCAGGTCAGCCATTTGAACTGAGCTCAGTTGAGTGGTTCTCCCAGTCATCGAGGGGCTTGGTGACCGTAATCTGTTCCTGATCAGAAGGTAAATTGACTAAAGCCTCACTGGTCCAAGATTGCCTCCTTCTCATCTCTTGTTGTTAGCTCCCTGTTGGCTGAGATGACAGAATTAGGACACGTGGTCTCTGATCATCCCACAGGATAGCTTAAGCCTGTGCACACAGCAGCCTTGGAGAGTAGGAGTAGAGAAGCCCTTCACAGTCCTAGGCTCAGAACTAGCACAATTCCCTTTGTTCCACATTCTATGTCTCTAAGGAAACCATAGTCTTATCAAGATACAAAGCAAAAATACCTATTGTGCCAAGTCACAATGCAAAAAAAAAAAGTGATTAGAGAATCAGACAAAAGATTGTGGCCTCATTTTTGAAGTCTCTCATAAGATGCTGGTCAAAAAAAAAAAAGAATCATTTAAGGCACCAAGATTTTAGATTATTTGTTCTAAAAAATACTTAGGTAATATTGAGTAGTAACACAAAGGTTCCCCAAACATTGTTTAGTTTTTTGTTTTGCTGTATGGCTTGTTTCAAAGCCATATATTTCACATAGAGTATCTTATACTAAAAAGGGGAAGAAGTTTGTGGTTGGGGTATATATGGATTTTTTTTCTTTTACTTTGTGGTTCTTTTTTTATTATTTGATTTAATTCTTACTGATGAGGACAGGATGTCAGTCCAAGTATTAAAGAGTGTGAAGCATGTACTAAGACAGACAAAATGGGGAAAAGTCAGTTTACACAGATAGAATGTAGTGAGCAAAATGCCATATGGAGCAGAAGAGAGGCAACACTGAGTTTCTGTGCCAGACAGCCTTGAATACTGTCTCTGTCAACATTCTTACTATTGTAATAAAAAAATGTATTTGCTCAGTTTTTGGAGAGTTAGGGCTCAGTCCATGTGAACCTGGGCATGGTGGTGAGAAACAGAGAGAGGGAGAAAGCAAGGCTCTACTCTCATGTCATGGAAACTAGAAGCAGAGAGAGTGCAGGGAGAGCAGGAACCACATACATTCCTAAGGCCACACCCTCATGTACCCCCTCCTCAACCAAGTCCCAGCTACAACATGACTGCCTACTCTCCATGAGGTCTCAGTGAACATTAAAAATCCAATCCAGTACTGATATCATGCAAAGGCCTTGGTTATTTCCCTGTGAAGGAAAATACAGGGATTTTTAGAATGTGAAAAATAAATTTTTCTAAATCATTGGAAGTCTAGCATTATTCCAAGTGAATGATACTGGCATTTGTGTCAAGAAAAGAGGAAATCTATAAAATCCTGAGATTATCTAAAGACCAAAATTTCCTGAAGAAGATTGAGAAGATCATGAATTTTGAGAAAATATTGTTGAGTTGAGAGAAGAAGGAAATTTGAAAGTCTAAAAGACTGAAAAATGGCCATTAGCTGTAAAGCCATAAATGGTGATTTCAATGAAAGTAGTTCCAGCAGAAAATGAGATGTCTCCATGGAATGCTACAAAATAAATGGAGATGGTGGATGTAAACTACTCTGAGAAGATGGGATGAAGATAGAGAAAGATTATATTTTAAGTCTTATTCTAAGTATATTAAGTATTTAATTATAATTATAATATATGGCATATAATTATATTATATACTTATATAGATATACATATATATAGCTTATTTAAAATGCTTGATTCTATTTTACTTAATAGTTTTAAAATCATGAGATACTGTGTTGAAAATTATAGTCTCACTGTAAAAAAACCTTCTGTTACATAATTTGGTAAGAGGAGCCTCTTATACTCTGTAGAAAGAAACATACTCTATCTCAAACCTATAGTGGACTTCATTCCATGTGTGACAGTCAGTTTTATGGGTCAACTCAACTAGGCCACACTTTCCAGATATTTAATCAAATATTATGTTAGAGAGTTTTGTGAAAGTATTTTTAGGTGAAATTACCTTCTTAAATGAATAGACTGAATAAAACAGATAAGACTACATAATAAGACTAGAACTTGTCCAATTAGTTGAAGGTCTTAGAAAAAGATTGACTTTACTCCAGTGTAGATGGATTTCTACCAACACCTCTCTTTGAAATTGAATTGCATCTCCTTTCTGAGACCTCACTCTACCAGCCTACAGCCTGTTCTGCAGAATTCGGACTTGCCAACTTCTACTGAATTAGACAACCAAGGCAACTATAATGAGAATGTAAAGGAAAAAAAATTACCTTTTTCTATTATTGTATTGTAGTTTTGGTTTTCCAAACAGCATATAAAGTTATTTTAAAAAAGTGAATTTTCTGTTTCCCAGAAACAAATCAGAATGACTTACTTGGAAGACTCTTTTGTTATTTAATGAAAATTTTGATTAATTTTTTGGGTTAAGATGAACCCATATCAAACACCTTTGCCTCACTTCGGTTACTGAAGTATGCAAAGCTGGAAGACTTCCTATTCCATGACCATGTATGCAGTGATCAAATGTGCCCTGGATAAAAGATTTATTTTAATTAAAACAACTGTTTGAATGACTTCTGTGTTAATCTTTACAGAGTAAACACTAAAGATTTCTCAATAGTCTACAAGACTCTACAGAATTTGACCCCTGGCTCTCTCCTTGACCTCCTCTCCCCATTCATCTCCCTCATTTCCCTCTGCTCAAGCAATACAGGCTTCCTTTTATTCTTCAAACATGCAAAGCAAATTCTGACTGGAGTGCTCTTCCTGCAGATATCTGCATACCAAACTCTGCACTTCTTTAAGACTTTCTGTTTAAATCTAATCTTCTCAATTGTCCTTTTATGCTGAGTAAAATAGCAATTCACCCTCTCTCTCATAGCTATTTATTGCATATCAAAATATGTATACTAATTATATAAAACATAAATACTAATTAAATCATTATTATGGATACTCTAGATGGATTTCAGGTTCACTCCAGTGCAAACCCTGTACTTACCCAGAGTGACACGGTGCTCAACACTCACTGGACAGAATGCTTCATTGCCTGACTAACGAGCCCTGAAGACCCAGGGCTGCTCAGATGCTCAGAACTGGGCTGGTCGTGATCAGTGTGAGCAATGAGACCAGTGGTTCTCATCCAGACAGAAAGTTAGAAATACCTGAGCATGTTCTTGGCACTAGCACAAAGAACATGCTTGATAGCTATGCACTCAGCCACTCCCACCCATCCTTTTTCTAAAGTTAATCTCTGTTCTTCAGACAGTAGTGTTAAAATCTAAATATACAAACCGAGGTATAGTTATAATTTTAATAATTCTATATTATAGCCTGAAAGAATTCCAATGAAATTTGTGAAGATTTTTAGCTCTTAAACTTCTTTAAATTAATCATATGAAATTCATATGCTAGATGCTGTTTTGCAACATATTCTTTTATACTTTAGCTTTTGTATCCATTGATCCATTGATTGAATTAGTTTCAGTTATGCTATAAAATGATCACTGTTAGTTCTACTATTAAGTGATCACTGATTTCAGTGTCAATTTATAGCCATTTTGCATACTTTCTATGATGACAGAAAAGCATGGACCCTTAGTTCAAAATTAGTATTTAGGATGTATCCTTTTCAAAAATATTATATTTATACATAGTCAATTTTCATGAGTTATATATATTCATTTGAACACTTTTGCACAGTTCCCTAACACTTTTCAAAGTCCCCCAAATTATTATTTATCATTTGTTCTTGTATTGTCTGAAAAAAATTATGACATTTTTCGCTTATTCTCACCTGAGTAGATAATAGGAAGAGGAGTCCTCTATTATGAGTCATGTATCACGCACGAGCATTTGAAGAGTGAATGTTATAATATATGGGAAACACTAAGAAGATAGGCATAAAATTAGACCAAAATATCCTGAACTTCATGATATATGAGGAAGAACACAAGGTTAGCAGTTAGAAGACCTATGTTTAAAGTTGAGCTGTGTTATTCTCTGAGGAATGTGACCTTGAATAAATCACCTAATAGACTCAAAGAACTTCTGACCTACAATACAGGAATGGTACTTTTCCTACAACCATATGAACTAGTCAGTGTAATCAAGTGAGATCCTCCTTGAAAAACTGCTTTCTAAAAAACTTAGAGGGGCATGCAGATCTCTCTGTGTGTGATGTGAGTATGTGTGTGTGTGTATGTGTGTGTGTGTATGTGTGTTTGTGTGCTCACACACATGTGTTTATACCCAAATGATCTTTAAATTACGATTTGATAACTGATGCCCTCCTTTTGATTCTATTATTACAAATAAAGCTAGAGCATTACAAAATACTTTGTCATGAACACTTTAGGTTTATTCTTTGAAATTTTCTTCTTCTGATAACTAGCACCATGTTCTTGAGGGGTGCTCCCCCATATTCCTATTCTATAGTGACAGTGGGGGTGACCAGTGATGAGCATGTTAGCAAAGGAGTTCAGAAGCCCTCCCCAAGCATTATTTTAGATGAATGAGTATAAGAGAAGAGGGTTTTCTGAGATTTGAGCCAAGGACTCTCTGTAACTATATATCTGCTTTTTAGGTAGTCAGGGGGACTTTTCATCTGTGACATTCTGAATCCATCAAGTTTGGCATGAAATTCTGGCCTTTCATAATTTAAAATAAAATTTGGAAATATTAATGCTATCAATTGTTGTATTTGGTATGATTTATCCCATTGCTTTTCTTGCTTGTGGGTGTTCAATGAGAGAACTAAACAAAGTGCTACCTAATATTGCAAACCTATTAGCTTGTCATTTTAAGAGTATATTCAAAAGAATTTTTGTGATCATAGTAAGGCATTTTGAATTTAAAGAGGTTGCAAAAATATTATAGTTTCTCCTTTCAAAAATTTCATGTTGGTTAAAAGATAACATTGTGTGTGTGTGTGTGTGTGTGTGTGTGTGTGTGTGTGTGTGTGTGTAACTCAAGGTCTAATGATGAGATGCTATAAAGGAAACCTGCAAACCATAAAAATGTTTTTAAAAAACATCCAAAACAAAAAATCTGTTATCTTCAGAATTAAGAGCATAAGAGTTCCTTGGAGAGCATCTCCCTGTATAATTGATGGAAATGAGGCAATTATGACCAAATGAAAAACAATAAAAATAATTCTGTAGCAAAAGAATAAATGAAACTTGAAACATTTAATTTTTATGTTTAATTTTCTATTTTTCTAATGCTGCATGTTCTGAAGAATTTAATTTAAATATTATCTTTTTTTTAAATCAGGGAAGGGGAGGGAGAAGAGAGAGGTTCATTAATGGAATTACTAACATCAAGTATGTGTTCATATATGAAAATATCAATGTCAATCTGAGTGTTCTGTTTTGAGAAGGGGAGAGATGTGGAGGCGGGAAAGGGGCTACCAAGTTCTATGTGCATGTATGACACTATCAACATGATTTACATTATGATGTGTGACTGTAGTGTACCAATAAAAGCATATTAAAACAATTATAACTACTTAAATAAATAAAATTGAATCATAATGTCACAATTTAGTGGCTTGCTGGTTAGGTTTCCATTCCTGACACTTATACATAAACAATCAAACAGATTTGGATCAAAGAACTTAGTAATACTTGTGTATTACAGAGTGCTTAATACTTTAGAGGCCAGGTGTATTTTTAATAATGAACTGAGAAAAAAAGTGAGCCACTGCTTTATAGTAAAATATGCCTGCCAGGTATTCATAATTATAGCTTTTGTCACTCTTGATGAAAGTTAATTTTGAATTTGTTCTAAATTTCAGAATCTTTTATACCAGATTATGCTGCCAATATTCATAAGGATACTAAAAAGGTTATCAGTCTTGATCTATGCTGCATTCACTAGACAGTTTTATTGTGTCACTCATAAGGATAGCTCTTATAAAAGAATATGTGCAACTGAGGCTATGACAACGTGTGTATGAGAGAGAAAAAAAGGAAAAGAAACGCACAACAAAAAAATTAATTAAGGCATCTAACAAAAACTGAAAGCTTGTGGTCCCTCAAAATTCATTACTGAAAATTTAATCCCTAATGGGATGATATTAGAGGCATCAACTGTGAGAGACATTTATATTATGAATTTGGAATGTTCTTAAGAGGGATTAGTATCCTAATAAAATAAACCCCAGAGAGATCTCTTGTCCCTTTTTCGCTGTGTGAAAGTAGAAAGATGCCAGCAGTTTGCAGTCTGGAAAAGGACCTCACCTAATTCTGACCATGCTGGCACCCTGATCTCAGATATCCCACCTTAGGAAGTGCAAAGAACACGTTTCTGTTGTATTCTATGGTCCATTGTTACAACAGCGTAGCCTAAGATGTATCCTAAAAATAAATAAAACTGTCCATCTTTAGAAAATTATAGTTTTCCGGCTTCCTGAATTTCACAAAAATAATTACCCTGACATTTAGTACTAGAAAAATATCTAGTATCTCTAAATCACAGCATTATGTGAAAGTAGCATTAGAGAGTAGGGGATGGTTGAGTTTTCCAGTTGTAAATTTATGTGGTTCATTCTTTGAGTTTAAAACTCAATGTGCATTAATAAAAATATAATTTCTAAAAGCAATAGTAAGGAAAATAATCAAATAAAAGCTAAGTGTACAAGCTGTCATGATGATCATTTCATAGTGTTATTTCCAAAACATTTAATTGGATATTCAATCTCTATAATCATGTCATACACACAGAGCTCCCAACTACTCACGTGAAAATTGGATTTGATAAAAGGAGTTTAATTTTGGTTTTGATTCCTTCTGTGATGTTAAATTTGGATTGCTTTTTAATTAAACATGGTACTCGATTATACAATTAATAAAGTAGTTGGATAAACATGCAAAAACTTGTTGACTTCTCACTAAGCTTATGTTTCTTAAAACTAATGGCATAAACAAATTAAGATAATATTGTGGTTAAATAAGTGTATCTTGCAATGAATAAGTAATGACATCTAGTCCATTTAAATTCAGTGACATGAAATATAAATACTTAAAAGCAGAATTTTTTTTATCACCGAATGTATGATTAGAGCACTGTACAATGGTGTTAAAATGAAATAAATTTTAGAAGTGTTTTGGTTATCAAATTCACAGAAAACTAAAAGATACATGATTAAATGTTACATAATTTACTGCTCATTACTTTTTTGTAATACTTGATAATTCTACATGTGGAAAATACTACCTTTTTTCTATCATAACTTTGATATGGTATATTTTCCCTGGTTCCAAAATGGTACATTTTTAAAAAATTAATTTTAGTTTTTTAAACTAAAATATTTATCATAGCTTGCTTCTAATAGAAACATATGGAATCTCTGTCATTAAACAAATATATCTAAAGAAATCATTATAATCCCAGCATTTTCTAATTATATAAGGATTTTAAAATTGTTTGTAAGTGCATGGATCCTTGAGTAAGTTCATATTCTCTTTAAGTAGATAAAATTTTGCATACTGGTAGCAAATGAAAATCATAATTATTAAATGATTTTCATTTAATAAAATTAATGTATAGATTTACATTTCCCATTATAATAATTATAAAATTTCTCCTAGTCTATAAGCCCAAGCATTTTTATTTTATTTATTTATTTTTGATTTTGGCATTATTGGGGTTTGAACTCTTGGGCAGGCTACCTCTAAGCTACACTTTCAGCCCTTGTTTTGTTTTTTCTGCTGAGATTTTTCTCAATACTATGATCCTCCTGCCTTAGCCTCCCAAGTACTGAGAAAACTTTTTCATTTTGCAGCTTCCAGTCCTTTTCAGTACTCATCTGCCTGGACCTCTCTATAAAACTGGGAATTTAGATGTCTACATGGAACACATTCCTGTTTTTCAAGGGATTTGAGGTGTCATTAGGTTACTTATTTGGTATTTTCTGTTCTTCTAGTATGGGCACTCAGTGCTATGAATTTTCCTTTTAGTATTACCTTCAAGGTGTCTCAGAGGTTTTGATATACTGTGTCTATTTTCATTTGTTTCTAGGAATTTTTTAATTTCTCTCCTTACTTCTTCTATGACCCATTCCTTGTTCAGCAGTGTGGTGTTCAGTCTCCATGTGTTTATGTGGTTTTTCTGGGTCTTCTTATAATTGATTTCTAGTTTCTTTACATTGTGGTCTGAAAAGATGCAGGGGATTATGTCACAGTTTTTAAATTTGCTAGTGTTCACTTTGTGGCCCAGAATGTGGTCTGTTTTGGAGAAGGTTTTGTGAGCATTTGAAAAAAATGTGAATTCAGGTGTAGCTGGTTGAGCTATTCTGTATGTGTCTAATAGGTTAGGTCTGAGGCATCTTTACTGACTTTTTGTCTAGCAGATAGATCTAGTGGTGTGAGAGGAGTGTTGAAGTCTCCCAGATTTATTGTATTGTGATCTATGTGTGACTTAATGTCATAAAGAGTTTGTTTTATGAAAGTGGTTGCACCTATGTTTGGGGCATAAATGTTGACTCTCATTATTTCCTCATGTTCCTTTCCTCAGAAAACAAAACAAAACAAAAAACTTACTTTGTCTCTTCTAATAAGCTTAGGCTTGAAGTCTAATTTGTCTGATACCGTAGTTGTTACTTCAGCTTGTCTTCAAGTTCCACTGGCATGGATTATCTTGTTTCAGCCCTTTACCTTTAGTTTGTGAGTATCTTAACTTATAAGGTATGTTTCTTGCAAGTAGGGTTCTGGTTTTTAATCCATTTTGCCATCTTATGTCTTTTTATTGGGGAGTTGGGGCCATTTATATTCAGCATAATTATTGAGAGATGATATCTAATTTCTAACATTTTGAATTTTAACTTCTGTTTGAGGTAATGTTTGTTTTTCTTTTCTTAGTTTGATGTAAATTATTGTTTCTCCAATTCTGACATTTGTTAGTTCTTCTTTGTAATTAATCTCTTTGAGTATTTTCTCTAGTATTTGTTTGGAAGACAAAAATTCTTTCAGCTTGTGTTTGTCATGTAAGGTTTTATTCCCCAGTCAAATTTGAAAGATATTTTTGCTGGGTAGGAAAATCATGGCTGCGAGTTATTTTCCTTCAGAGTTTCGAACATACTGCTTCAGGCTCTCCTGGCTTTCCTGACTTGGTTTGGGAGGTCTGGAGTGATTCTAATTGATTTGCCTCTGAATGTCACTTGGTCTTTTACTTTTTTTTGCCTTTAATATTCTCTTCTTGGCCTCTACGTTAGTATGGAATTTTACTTAGCCATAAAGCAGAACAAAATTTTGTCATTTGTAGGGAAATGGATGGAACTGGAAAATATTATGCTAAGTGACATTAGTCAGTCACAAAAAGTAAAAACTCAGATGCTCTCCCTAATATGTGGAAGCTAGGGAGAAAGTGAGTCATAAGAGGGACTCTAGACAAAGAAGGAGAAAACTTAGATGAGCAAAGGAGGAAACCTGTGAAAAGGTGATGGGAGGAGGGGAAAGAGAAACACCATACTGCACATGATGTATATTCACAAACATATTAAAGTCAATTACTAAGCCAAACATGAGAAGGAAGGAGGGGAGGGAATGGAGTAGGAATTGGGGAAGGGTTAAATGAGTGATGTATGCATGTGTGCCTCTATCAGCTGGTGCCTCATTAAGATGTATAATTATAATTCACCAATTAAAAATAGTGATGAAAAAGAAGATAGACTATAACTTAATTCAATTCAATAGCTATCTTACATTTCATGCTTACTTGAATTATCAATTCACTGAAGATTTTTCTTGGATTTTCACAATATTCATATATTTATAAAATTTTTATTACAAAAATATAAAACTGAAAAGGGAAAAGAGGCAAACATTACAAATATATAAATATAGAAAGCAAGAATTTTCTTAACTTCCTTTCTCTGGATTTTGTTTTAATGTACATTTTCAAGACTTCTTGATAGATATAGAAATGAATATAAAAAGACTCAAATCCACTGTATTACTTTCAAGTTTTTTCTTTGAACAAATTGTTTCTTTCAGACAACCTTCATTTCCTATCTCTTCTGTTTATTTAAATGGTTAACTACCCACGAGTAGAATGATGGACAAATGTCTTAAGATCTAGCTCAAAAAGAATTAGGATACATGCAACACTGAATTTTTAAAAAAATGTCTCACTGAAAATGACTATAATACTTATAAGCAAGGAAATTTGATTGTTCATGATGAGTATCCAAATAGTTTTGTACTTGCTATTCATTTTTATACATCTTTAATATTTAAGACAAGTATTAACTATGAGATACAGGAATGGGTGTAGCAGTTTAATTATGAAAAATAAGGGAGTTAAAATTCTATAAAGAATAAATTAATAGTCTGGAACACACCAATGGTTATCTGGAAACAGCTGGTGTCCTTTCACCATTGCTTCAAGTGAAAGCCCTAGGTTTATGTTCCTCTGGCAGAAATAATAACAGCCCAGAAGCCCTGAATCTCAGCAGCTTGGAACTGCCAGAATTCTACTGAACATGAGCACACCATTGGCTTCCTCAGCCCACACAAAGATGTGTTGCTAAGTCTAGAAGATAACTTTTTAATTTATTTTCCTTTTTTTTTTTTTTTTTTTTTTTGTACTGGGGTTTCTACCTATCAGCACTCTCCCAGCCTGAGCTACACTCCCAGCCTTATTTTATTGTTTACTTGAAACACGGGGTCACTAAATGGCTGAGGATTTCATTAAGTTATGGAGGCTGTCCTTGAACCTGTGATCCTCCTGCCTCAGTCTCCTAAATATTGGGATTATAAGCACGCACCATCACACCTGGCTTAACTTTTTAATGTCATAGATAGTTTTAGTCATGCATATCTTTAAACAACTACATTTTATCCTTAGTTAAAACATGTTTTGAAAATTATAATGAGTTGTAATATTGTCACTTAGCTTAAAAGAGGATAATACTGAGCCAAAATGCTCTACTAGCCAAGCACTTGAACAGGTGAATAGAAAAGAGAGAAACAAGATGGGATATTATGATAAAGGAGGGCAATTAAAAATAAAACAAATCAAATATTTACTTCTTCTGAAAATAAAACATTTAAATTCTTTGTTGAGAACATTTTATTAATTTCTTTTAAAAAAAAAAAAACGTATGATTGTAATCATACGTTTTTGTGAGGTACAAGCTGTAGAGGCATACATGCACATGGGTCTCAGTTAACCCTTCCCCAATTCCCACTCAATTCCTTATCCCCTCTTCCTTCTCATGTTTGGTTTAGTGATTGACTTTGATATGTTTTTGAACGTACATCATGTGCATTAGGGTGTTTCCCCCTCCCCTCCCTATCCTCACCTTCAAATAGGTCACCTTCTTTGCTCATCTAATGTTTTCCTTCTTCGTCTAGAGTCCCTGCTACCCTCTTCAGCATTTGTTGTTGTGTTTTTAATGATTACCATTCTAATTGGATTTACGTGAAATCTCAGGGTAGTTTTGATTTCCATCTCTCTGATTGTTAATGATGTTGAACATTTCTTCATATGTTTATTGGCCATTTGTATTTCTTCCTGAGAATGAAAAAAAAAAAATATATATATATATACTCGGAATTGAACTCAGGGACATTCTACCTCTGAGCTATACCCCAGCCCTATTTTTTATTCTTTATTTTGGAACAGGGTCTCACTAAGTTGCGAAGGGCCTCACTAGGTAACTGAGGCTGGCTGCGAACCCAGATCCTCCGGTCTCAGCCTCCCAAATGCGGGGATTACAAGCGTGAGCCACCACGCCCGGCTCTGAGAATATTTTTAAACATACTTTTGCCTCTTTGTTTATAACCCTTTTTAAATATTGAGACATTCTGACCCATTTGTATATATTTTCCAATCCTATTTTGGAAAAATTTTAAACTGATCGGCTTCTGGAGAATGGTTAAACATAAGAAATTTAGTTTAAGGTTTTCTAGCATATAAAATTAACATTAATAATATATCTTAGCATGTAAAGAACAGAACAATTAGAGATGTCCAGGTAAGTATTTTAAAATGAGTATTATTAAAAGTTTCACATCATATTTTCCCTTGTTTTCCAGGAGCTCTTTTGCATTTTACATATTTAGGGAATGTAGCAATATCCCAAACAATTTGAAGCAAAATTTGAAGAATAATATGTGTTTCTTAAAAGAGATATCAAAATTTATGTGAAACTCTTTCATTCTTCACCATAGATTCTTAATAGTAAAGAATGTCAAGTGAGTGAAAATGATCCATAAAATAAAAGAAGATTGCTTCTTGGGACTTTCAGACCATCCTATCCTCTTATTTCAACATTATGCCCAACTGTTGGTAACAGTGCTTTTAAATGCCAGATTGAAAAAGAATGATTTTAATCTAATCAGCTTTCCATATATAACTTTTAATGACTATACCATAGCAATCCATTGAATGGGGATAAAGACTGCAGATTTCTTGTACTTGACAGAAATAAAATAGTGCATCCCTAGACTCAAAATAAATGCAAATGTAGAGCTATCTATTACCTGCAGCTTCTCTTTTGTCTTTGGTTTTTTCAAACAGTGGTCTTATCACAACCTCAGTTTGATAGAAACAAAATTACCAAGAAAACAGAGGACAGAAGGAATCAAAGACAAAATGTTTAAAACAAAACAGAATTTTTTTTCTTGTTGTTTGCTTGTTTTTATACCTCCAAAAATCAATTTTTTGAAGTTATGTTTTAAAAAAAAAAATTAAGGTACTCCAGCACTATCATGGCAATAAGCATAGAAAAAAACAAGGGAGGATTTTTTTTTTTTCTTAAGTAAAAGTCAAACAAACAGAAAAAAAAAAGCACAGACTCTTTTTTGACATTGAGCATCATTGTCTGGCCTGAGAAAATAGGACAATGTCAGTGCTAAAAGTCAGTGAGTTTCTCATAAAGATTTTAAAACACTTTAAAACAGAGATTAGTAACTTATTTTAGAAAGCACTGTTCTCCCCAGAGAAACTCCTCAGAATTGTAATGCGACCCACATTAGC
>PVLC010015243.1:0-37863 GCA_004027655.1 Graphiurus murinus
TCTCGCATAGAGGGAGCGCGGCTAAGAGCGCGGCTGAAAGAGCTGCTGGGGAAAGGCTGGTTGGGAAGTTGCTGGGCTGGGAAGTTGCTGGGAGAAGTTCTGGGAGGAATTGGTTGGGAAAAAGAAGCGGTTGGGAAGAGATTGGCCGGGTTGCTGGGGAAGTCCTGGGAAGAAAGATTGTGGGTTACTAGTGGAAGATGGGTTGCTAGAGAGAGGGGTTATTGGAAGTTTGTAGGAAAAGCACTATTTGGAAAGACGACCTCTGCACTGTGTGTGTTATCGTTTGTGCAATGCCCTGATCCCAGAAAGAGAGAGATATAATAAAAGAGGTTCGAACCAGTAGCATTTAGCCGGCGTCTTTTATTGGGGCCTCATGGCTGAGGGTTCAGCCTGGGGCGCCCGATATCCTCCTCACCTCCTTTCCCCCAATCCCCTTCCACTATTTGACTGTTTTCTCTCCTCATTCAACTGAAGTCCCTTTTGCTTTCTATTTTTTTTTTCTAGCTTCCACATAGGAGAGAAAACACACAACCCTTTTCTTTCTGAGACTGGCCGATCTCACTTCGCGTAATATTCTCTAGTGCCATATACTTTTCTTTGATTCCTCAATTCAGCAAGTCAACTGAGCCATTTTGTCATGAGAGTGGTAAAATTGTTTGGGTGTTTGAGTCTTTTCCTCCCTTGTTCTCTCTTCCTACTCCTGTGTCTGAGGCAGATGTTCACAGTTATTATTTTGCAGGTTTTAGATTTTTAGAATAACCAGTATCGTTGGGTAGACCCATGTCCCCATCAGGAAACCATGAACTGGATTGAGATGGAGGCTGACTTGGAAACCACCTTCTCCTTGGTCTCATCTGTACTTTCTTTTCCTTCACCAGCTCTCTGGTGTGGATTCTGTCCTTCTGCTCATGACAAAGCTTGTCATGCTGGTGTATGTGTATATATATACACGTTCCTCCCTCGCAGACCCATGATTTGATCACTTTTGAAGAGAAACTCCTTAGAGGGTCATGGACTGAGGCACAGGATGATGTCTGCCCTCTCTGAGATGATAGACTTCGGGAACAAAAGAAAAACAATGCTGCCTGCACAAGGACAGGCCTGCTGGGATGCTCTGTACTTCCAGGACAGTGAATTCTGAAACACTGGTGGTCAGTTGCCATAAGGAGCATTCTTTCAGGCAGCCAGAGAGTGAACTCTCAGGCTCTCTTTTCATTACAATGCAAGAGCATATCGCACTGCCTGCAGCACATTTTTTAACTTAAAAGCAAATTTGAATTCTTTGAAGACTTCACATTAAAAGGAAAAAAGAAACCCGAAGCCTAAACAAATTTTCATCTCTCTGGAAAAGCAATTGATAAATAATACACTCAAACTGTGAATATATTTTCACACTGCCAAGCATTTATTTAATAAAAAAATATGCTTCTGAAAATAGCTCTTTTGATAATCTACCCAGAGCCAGAACATACACATATTATATGGAATCAACGCCATATAGGTAAGAGAAGAAAATTGTGGGATGGATTCTTCAGAAAAGAAAATCATGCCAAGATATACCAGCTGCTTTCTCTTTTTCTGAAACAGGATTCTCTACCCTAAATGATCTCCTATGAGTTGTATTTGTGACATGTATGTGTCACAAGGTTGGCTGGCTGAACTACATTTCCCAGAATCCCTATTCCAGCAGGTTTCGGTAAGGTAAACTATAGCATGGTTCTTATGGGAGCTAGGAGAGAGAAGTAAAGCAGCAGCCACGTTTTAGCTCATTTAGCTGTGGCCTCTCTTCTGGGTCACCTCTCTGGCATGAGGCAGTAACCAGGCTCGCAGCTGCTCTATTGTCCTCTGGATCTGCCTTCTGCTTCCTGATTCCTTCTCTGCTAAGTAGACAGTAGCAACTCCTCTGAACACAGTGGTAAGACATTTTCATAAGAGAGGGTCTCATGAATATCCAGGGGTCCAGTCAGTGGCATCTGGAGTGCCCTTTTTGACCCATTTAGTAGATGATCAAAAAGCTAACAACCATGAGGTTTCCAAATCTAGATTGCTGTGCAGGCAGGTATGCTGCTTGGACCATATGATCCAGAAGATACCATGGTGCTTAGAAAGTAAATGATAGATGGAGATGCTGTTTAGAGCCTTCTTCAGGCTCCTATAGGCGGATCGTATGCAAACCTTAGGATTTTGGAATATCCTCTGCGGATATTCCAAGGTCTGATGGACCTTGAAAAAAACTAAATACTTGGCCACAGGTCACCAAGTTACCATGTGACCTGAGCTACCCTCTTGATTATTGTCTGACCCACCAGCATGTACCATAATACTCCATTATCAAATGGAAGTGATATGTACAAAGTTGAGTTTGAGGAGGGCTGGAAGGTGTTAATGTGTTACTTGAGCAAGTGACCTACATATTCATGACCCTACTCCTGTTGCACTGCTTTCTTTATCTCCACCTATGCCTATGAGATCTTGGGGAACTTCTTATGACCAGGTGATAGAGGAATAAAATAATCTCTCACCTAAACTGGGCATGGTGGTGCATGCCTATAATCTCAGTACTTGGGAGGCTGAGACAGGAGGATTGCAGGTTCAAGGTTAGCACAGCAACTAAGAGAGGCCTTCAGCAACTTAGCAAGACCCTGTTTCAAAATAAAAAATAAAATAGAGCTGAGGCTGCAGCTCGGAGGTAGAATGTCTCTGGATTCAATCCCCAAAACAAAAAGAAAAAGAAAAATCTCAGACCTACTTTACAAATGACTGCATGCCTTGGGCAAATACCATTCAAAAGTAGACAGTTAAAAACAAAACGGACAACTAAAGCACAGCAGCCCTACTTTGGAGTGGCCTAAAAGGTCTGCAGTGAAGGGAAATCTTCCTAGTGTACAGAACTTCAAGCAACACACCTGGTTGCTCCTTTTACTTGGAAGGAGAGGTGCCCAGCAGAAGTCCATGCTAATTCATGGATCAGAGATTTGGAAGGAATATGGCTGATAAGATGAAGAAATCTGGTGGAGGTAGGTTGACAGAGCTCTCCCAATGGGCATAGTGTATTAAGGTATTTGCCCATGTGAATGCTCACCAAAAGAGGACTTTAAATATCAAGCAGATTGAATTTGATTTGTGTTCCATGTGAATGCTCAGCAGAGCAGGAATTTCATCATCAAGTGGATAGGATGAGCCATTCTGTGTTCTTTTATCATCTTCCTTACCTGGAACTTCTGTCATTACCAAACTAGCTCATGAGCTAATGTGGCAAGGACAGAAATTATGCATAGACTTGGCGACATGAACTTCTACTCACCAAGGCCTATCTAGCAATAGTCACCACTCAGCGCCCATTCTGCTAACAGTATAAGTCAACAGTGAGCCCCCGATGTGGCAGCATTACCAGCTACTAGCTAGCCACCTATTGGCAGGTTGATTACACTAGATAACTTCCCTCATGGAAGGGGCAGTGTTTTGCTCTTAACTAGAACAGACACTTTCTATGGATATGAACTTGACTTCCTTGCTCACAATGCTTCTGTTAAAATCAATGCAACCAATGCCCAAACTTTGTGTACAATAAAAAACTTCACTATCATAGCACTTCACACAGCAGCACTTCTAACCAAGAAACTTATTTCACAACATATAAGGTGCAGAAATGGACTTAAGCAGTCCACCAATCTTACCATGTTCTTCATCACCCCAAAGCAGCTGGCTTCATAGAATAGTGAGACATTCTTTGGAAGGCTTACTTATGGCCCTTGGGGATAGGAAATGTGCTCTATTTCTGTTTCTCCCTTAGCCAGGATTCATGGGTCAGGGAATCAAGGGGTAGAAAGGGGACTGATTTTAAGTAGGCTTCTGCACAAAGAGAGTAAATAGAAGCACGTCTTAAAAACTAGTGATCTTCTAAGTTGTCTCTTAGTATTTCCATATCCTGTGATTAAACTCAACAAAAATCCACATTGAATCAATTAGTAAACTGTCTATGATCTAGACTTTTTGAGAATGAAGATTCAGTTCATTCCACCAGGCAAAGATCCACAGCCAGTTCAGTGCTTACTGAGAACAAAGGAACACAGAATAGGTAGCAGAAGAAAGTAGCTGTAAAGCCCAGCCATGGCCACATGGCCAGTTGCAGACACAAGTATAACTTGTGTTCTGATACAACTATGTATAAATATACACACAAGCTGGGCACGGTGGTACACACCTGTAATTCCACTACTTGGGAAGCTGAGAAAGAAGAGTCACAGGTTTGAGGATAGCCTCAGCAATTTAGCGAGACTCTCAGCAACCTAGGGAGACCCTGTTTCAAAATGAAAAAAAAAAAAAATAGACTTGGGAGTGCAGCTTGGAGGTAGAATGCTCCTGGGCTCAATCTCAGTGACAATATGTATACATGTATTTGTTTAACTAATTATCTTTGTATTTGTCTTCTTTCTCATCTCTTTATTATCTAACATGTGAAGCATTGATAGCAGTAACTAAATATTTCAATATATAATGTACAAGATATCAAAGGGTAACTGGGAATCTACTAAGAAAAGAATGAACATCCTCTAAAGTAGAAAAAAGAAAGAAAGATATGTGATGCTCTTCTAGGGAAAAAGTTCATATGGTTCTGGTTGTACTTTCAATAGATGTCTCCAGTTAGGTGGAGGCATGGCTCTGTGGTTACCTTTATTTGGAGATTAAGTGTGATTTAAGGAGATGTAGAAGTGCCAAGTTGTCAACGTGCAGATTTGTAATCAGTGAGCTTGACTAGGTTCAACTCTGTTTCCCAGAATTCTTTCCTGGATATTTCTTGGCACAGTGGGCCACAAATGAGATTCTTGGACACGATGTTGAGGAAGAAATGAAGTAGCAACCACTCTCTAGCTTGTGCATGTTGCCTCTTCTCTGCTTGCTCACCTTGTGTGTGAAGCAGCAGCTGGGCCTGCGGCTGTCCCACCTTCTCCTGGATGGATCCTCCTTAAGCTTCTGCAACTCCTGGGCCAGATGTGTGTGCTGAGCTCCATGATGATCCTAGAGGACATAGTACCATCAAAGTCAGAGACATTAAGGACTAATACAAGTTTTGGCATGTCCTCATGAGCTCCAGCTGTGTCTGGATTTCTATCCTGTTCTGACTTTTTCCCACTTAACATCTGTCTTCCTTTCCTCACACCCTGCTCTTGGACTTCAAGCTTCAGCATCAGACATGAAGACAATAGCCTTACAGAGATGATGTCACCACAGTGCATTATTATATAAGGTCAAATCTTTGCAACCATATACTATATATATACAGTATGTACAGAGAGAAAGATAGATAGATAGATACATAGATAGATAGATATAGATGGAGTGTGTGTGTGTGCGTGCATGTGTGCACACATGCACTCACACACCTGTGCTTCTATTATTGACTCTTGACTAATATAGTATCTTGGTTGAATTTTTAAAAATTACATTCTACCTAGTCCGGGTGTAGTGGCGCATGCCTGTAATCCCAGTACTTGGGAGGCTGAGATCAGAGGATCGCAGATTCATGGCCAGTCTCAGGATTTTAGTGTGGCCCTTTACAACTTAGTGAGGACTGGTTCAATAAAATAAAATAAAATAGATGTGGGGGTGTATCTCCCAGTACCACAAAAGAAAAAAGTTATCTTCTTTTTAAAAAACAGCTATTAAGGTATATTTGACATACAATATACTGTACATTTTGTACAATTTGACAAGTTGTGACATATGCTTATGCCCGTGAGATCACCAGTACGATTAAGTCAGTGAGCATACTCATCATCCTCAAAAGTTGACTTGTTCCCTTTTTTAACCCTCCTTCCCTGTTCTCCTTCAATACCTTCGCAGGCAAGCACCAATGTACTTTCTCACACTCTAGATTAGTTTGCATATTCTAGAGTTTTATGTAAGTAGAAACATACAACATTATATTCTTTTGCCTGACTTCCTTCACTCAGTATAATTAGTTTGAGAGTCCTCTATGTTGTCATTTGTTTCACTCTAAAAGGTATTATTCTAAACCAGGAGTGATAGTGCATCCCAGCCTTTGGGAGGCTAAGACAGGAAGATTGCAGGTTCAAGGCCAGACTCAGCAACTTAGCAAGACCTCAGCAACTTGATGAGACCCTGTTTCAAAACAAAAATTAAAAAATAGAAAGGGCTTGGGAGCTGGGCATGGTGGCACATGGCTGTAATACCAATACTTGGGAGGCTGGGACAGGAAGATTGCAAATTTGAAGGCAGCCTCAACAATATAGCGAGTCTCTCAGCAATCTAGTGAGACCCTGTTTCAAAACAAAATAATAAAATAGGGATGGGGATATAGCTCAGAGGTAGAATACCCCTTGACTCAATCCATAGTACCAAATAAATAAATAAATAATTTATTCTAAATGACTTGAACTATTTCCTTATAGGTGGAACATCTAGAGATAGTATTATTACGTCAGTTTCACCACTAAGTGGAAAGGAGTAAGTTTCTTTGCAAAGGGCTTCCAAAGATGGGATCCCTCTGCATCAAATAGAAATCTTAACTAGTGGGTAGAGCTGTACAGAAACCTCAGGAGGGGATGGGACACCACCCACTGGATTCTGAGTGCGGGATCTTCTGAGAGGAATGAGATGGGCCTGAATAAAGATAAGGCATTCTTGTTCTTACCTTTCTTCAGCACCTTCAACATCTGAACTCCACAGCTCCAGAGTCCCTCTGCTCACTTGTTTTGCTCTGGTTCAGTTTGCTTTCCCTTTGCCCAGATGAGCCAGCAGTGACAGATTGCTCTGCGGGGTGCCTTAAGGCCTCCTCCAAAAGTGAGTCATGGAGAGCAGCGCAGTGCAGCAGGCGTCCGACTGATCGCAAACCACGAAATGCACATTTTAATCCAGAGCTGTCATTTATTAGAAGTGTGACTATGGATAAATCAAATTCTCTGAGTCTCATTTCTTCACCTGCAAACTGAAGGAGTCAGACTATATGATCTTGGAAATGTCTGCATTCTATGCATCTAAGAATGGGTCATGAAAGGCCAAGAGGATTAACAGGTATGTTCGTGTCAAGAACTATGCAGACAGCTTGCATCAAATCCCCATTAGTAACTGCACTGGGCATTGCAGCATAGCCACCTATCCATCCATTTACTCACTTATCCATCCATCTAGCCATCCAATAAATATTGGCTAAATGCCAACATGCGCAAGACCCTGGAAACAGGAAGATGGATATGACCTACCTGCTTTCCTCAAGACAAGTTTATTCATCACTAATTACAACATGTGACAATACATTCAGAATAGAGGTGGTGTTTTAGTAACACCTGAATCCTCAAAACCTTGTACAATGTTAGAGAAATATCATTGTTTTTCACTGAAATAATTGAATGTGCATATTTTTAGGGTAAAAGGCATTTCTGTATGGAGACATGAGCAGGAAGAAATTAAAATGTTTCTTTCGGAAACTCAGTTACCCTTACTCCTTGACACCTTATTGCTGGTTACATACTTCTTATACGTACTAATTGCTGCAGTAGGCCTTAATAAAGAGAGGAAAGAAGATCCAAATTCTATTCGCTGTGTAACCTAAATAAGTAACTAGCACTTTTTTTCTTATTGAAAAAGGATATGAACTTTCTAAGCAAAGAGCACATTATCTAGAATTGGCCAAATCAAATTAATTCCTTGTTATTAGCTTATTCTCTTTAATATGAATGTGATTATTTAAAACTTGAAGTTTTTCCTCTTGAGACAAGTGTATTTTTTTAGCTTTATGCCATAAATGCTAATGTGCTCATGTAGTGGCATCTATATAACCCAGAGATGGTTTAAAATCATTACATTTCAGTTTTCAAAATTCTTCTTGATTCATCTCAGTTTTATCAGAATCAAACAGCTGTAGGTAAGAGAGAAGAAACTGCATTTGCCAACAAAGAAACACTGAATGTTACTTCTATTTAATTTCTTTTTAACCTCTACTATTGAAGATACTAAGTCAACAGAATGAATCAGCATTTATTTTAATATATGCATTTATTAAATATGTGTTATTTAATAAATATGAATAAGTTTAAACTTTAAATGTCTAGCTATTCACCAGCCAGAAACCTGGGTGAAGTTTGCTCCTCCCTGTGACTTCCGCAAAGCCAGTAAACCGGGTTATGTGGCTGGCTGACCTCCCAGCACCACCTACCTCCAACTCCATGAGATGCCATCAGATCCCACCCAGAGGAGCCAGTCGTCCTCATGAAACAATGAGCAATTCTTACAAGACACAACTGGAGCTCTGTTGCTGTGGCACAGGAAGGCTCGATAAGATCTCCCAGCCACAGCATTCTTTTGTGTCAGCAGACGCAAGTGGGATGTTCCTTCTGCAGCCCTTACAGAGCCAGAGGAAGCCGGCTTTGAAACACAATGTTCATTGAAATTGGCTTTCATCTGAGGAATCCCAGGGAGGCTCCTGCTTCTGCATGTGCATTCTGTCTGCAGCTGAGCTCTCCTGATGCATTTCCGTTGTTTGTTCTGGGGGAAAGGCAGCACCTTCATGAGACTCACCCTTTCACTAGGTAAAGGGCATCGCATTGTGCTGGACAAGGCATTATGTGTCAGGATGTCTCCAGTGAGTCTGGAGCCTAGAAGGAGCATTAAAAATAAAATAAACAATCAAGTCCTCTGCCATCCTGACTCCCTGAAGAAGCAGAGGAACACAGTGCCATCCCCATGACTCCTGAGGAGCAAATGTTTGTTTGGTGACCTTAGGAGCAGGAAGTCATTCGTTGCTCTAGTTGTGACATTGGGAATAATGCCACAGGCCACAAATGGTGGAATGGAACGTAGGTAGGTCTCAGCGTTGGCCCAATAAACCTGTCCAGGAGCAGCTTGGGCTCCATGATCCATTGTGGGGAATTTCTAGCTCTTAAAAGGACAAAATAGGAGAAGGAAGTAACTCACTGTGTGAGGCATAGGTGAAGTCTCTCCAGTTCATTGTCCTAACTTTATAATTTAGCAATACATCTTCTTTTGGGGGAACATCATTCTGGATACAAAAAGATTCTCTTTGATTAGGAATAGGTTGGTGGTGCATGCCTGTAATACTAGTACTTAGGAGGCTGAGATAGGAGGATTGCAGGTTAAAGGCTAGCCTCAGTAGTTTATTCTTTATTTTGAAACCGAGTCTCACTAAGTTACGGAGTTACCTCACTAGGTAGCTGAGGCTGGCCGCGAACCCGGATCCTCTGGTCTCAGCCTCCCAAATGCTGGGATTACAAGCGTGCGCCACCATGCCCGGCTCTCAGTAGTTTAGTCAAACCTTCAGCAACTTAGTGAGACCCTATTTTAAAATAAATAAAAATAGGGCTTTGGCCAAGAGATATGTGCATGTATTTATGTATCACTATGATGTAAATTATAATGCACCAATAAAAGTATTAATAAATAAATATCATTCAATTAATGTGTGTGCATAAATAGGATCCTTTATTTTTAATTTCCCAGCTTTTAGTATTGGTAATAATATACACCCAACTTGATTTTTGTTTTTATTGAAATCAATAAAATGCTTATATTATTTTCAATAAAATAAAATTATTTAAAATTTTCTTAAAGAATAAAATTTTTAAAAAGTAAATTAGCTCTGACTTAGAACTAAGCATTGTTTTTAATGTAATTTGTATTTCTCTTAATTGCTACTAATAAAAGGATAATCCATTTTATTCGCTTAAAAAAAGGGGTTTGGGGGTATAGTTTGAAGGCAGAATGCTCCTGGATTCAATCCCAAGTGTCAAAAACAAAACAAAAATCAGCCCACGAAGAAATAAGCAAACACTATTTAGTCCATCTTTTCTTCTTGTGAGATATCTCTTCCCGTCTATCACTGCCTTTCTTTCTCTGTTTTAACCCATCTGAGCCAACCGTCTATAATACAAAGGGCACTACTTTTTCACTTACATGGTACTTTTAAGTCTTTACATATATTTATGCATATATATTTCTTTTTCCCTTAGATTCTCAAAATAATAAAACTTAGGTAGACATTGTCTATTTCAGCACTAGAAGGAGTCAATAGTGAGACAGAACAATGCTAGAGACTCATGGATTTCAAAATGAGATGGCAGAAGAACATAAAGTGAAACCCATATGGCCGGTTCCTGGCCCAGGTTGGGCCCCCTAGGTATGTGGACAAGTGGCCCATCTCCAAGTTGATCAGAAAGGCTGCCCTTCATCGCCACCAGAAGGCTAAAATCCTACATATGTCTGTGTTTATGGCAAGGTAGAAATGACTGAGGTACAAGGAGATACAACGCTGAAAAGCTTGAGAAACCTGGAAGATGTTTCTTGGAATCCAATGTACTTGTTCTAGTCGGAAAGAACAGACCATCAGTTAACCTTGTTACTGACGTAAGACACTGACGAAAATGACAACCCAGGGAGTTAACTTTCCCAAGAATCAAATGAATTGAAGAAGTACCAAGAAATCAAAATTCTAGATAAATCCCGTGAAGAAGAATCCCAAACTTCTCTTTAAGTGGCTAATCTTTATCTGAGCTGGTGATAGAACTCTTGAATTCCTGAGAATTTTATTGAGTCTTCTTGGAATATTCTGGGGAAAGGATTGCCCAAACATAAATAGTCCTGATAACCTGATAACCTTATCCCTGATTGCAGAGTGCAAGTGTGAGTGTAAGTACATATATATTTATTTATATTACACGGTATGAGGGTCTACGTATGTGAGAGCGACTGTGTGTGTATGTGTGTGTGTGTGTGTTAGTAACTTTTTTTGTCACTGTGACCATATACCTGGCGAGAACAACTTAGAGGAGGAAAGGTTTATTCAGGTTCATGGACTCAGAGGCTTCCAAGGTTAGTCCATAGCTGGCCTGCTCCAAGGCAGAGGTCAGGTGATGGAATGTGGTGTGTGTGTGTGTGTGTGTGTGTGTGTGTGTGTGTGTAGAAAAGCTGATCTCAGTAATGGCTATTGGAAGCAGAGAAAGCAAGAGAAATGGACCAGGAAAATATATAGTCTCCAAGACCACACCCAGAGTGACCTCCCTCCTCCAGCCATGTCTCACCTCTGAATGTATTACCCTAACACATGAGGTTTGGGGAGATATTTTAATTCTAAACCATAACTATACTATGCATATACTTTTTTTTTCATTCTGAGACTTAGGACCATATAAACAATATCCAGAAGAAAAATCACATATTGTTTTAGAGCACAGGCAATATGCAATTCGGTTTATTTTATTTTGTCTTTTTTTGTTTGTTTGTTTTTAGCACTGGTGATCAAACCCAGGGACACTCTGCCACTGACCTTTATCCCCAGCCCTTTTTATTTTATCTTGAGACAGGGTCTGGCTGAGTTTCCAGGCTGGCTTTGAACTTGCCACCCTCCTGCTTCAGCTTCTCAAGTGGCTGGGATACAAGCATGCCTCTTCATACCCAGCCAGTTTATTTTAATTCAGCCAAAAGAATGTGCTGAATACCTGCTGCATGTCTGAGACTATGTAAAGTGGGATAAATAAAAATCTACAACCTTTTCCTCAAGGATATCACAGCAGTTTGGTCTGAGGGCAATCACATGAATGGATGATTTTAATATAATGTGCTATGTGCTGAGAGAGAGGGATACCAGGGTAGCATGGGCCCTGGCTATGTGGAATCCAACTTCTCCTATGAGGGAACAGGAAAGGATTCAAGAGGAGGGAAGGCCTGAGTTGATACTGAAGTTTGAAAAGTAATTATCTAAGTAGAGAGGATGAGGGAGGAGAGTTCATAAAGAAAGAGGAACATGAGAAAATATGCCTGAAACAAAGTGGTATTTGAAGGACTTTTGGTATTCCGAAAGAGGACAGAGGCAGAAGTGGTGCAGGGGCCAAGCATGAAGATGAACCTACATCTTCCTGATGCCGAGATTCTAGGAACTTGATAACATAAGATAAGGGATCAAAGGAACTGAAAAGACAAGGCTGAGGTTTTGCTGTGATCTGAAGACTGACTTAAAGGTCATACGTGACACCTGCAGCTGAAGGCAAAGGTGAAACAGTATTGAGATCTTGGCCCACGGTTTACACCTCCTAGGAGAACTTTCCTGGCAATAAGGTTCGATTCTTCCTTTCTAGGTGTAACTAACAGGACATGTACAGAGGCCTTAGTCCTAACTCTAATTCTGTGCACCTAAGAATAAATGAGAAAAAAATCAGGACATGAGAAAAAAAAAAAAAAAAGGGAGAAGGAGAGGACCAAACTCTGCAGGAGATGTGTAAAATATTTTTAGTAACGTCAAATTATGAGATTAAAGATAGAAAAGTGGAAGAGGGAATGGTTTTGAAGTTGTGCAGTTGAATACAAGCTCTTGAACTTGCTCTATAGGAAGCAATGACATGGAGTTTAACATGGAGCAACATGTATTTAGAAAGATAGGAGCTGAAGAGGAATATTGGTACCTTTCTCTGTTTGGAAAATCAACAAAAACTACTATCAACATAATGTCAAAATAAAGCAAGAAAGACCTTCATTAAATAATAAATTGGAGAGTCTGGGGGGCCTTGGGAAGGGGCCTCAAGGGTTCCTTTTGCCTCCCCTCCCCTCCGTTCTTGTTAAAACCAACTTGTCAATGAATTAGCACAATCAAGGAGCAGACAGCTTCAAACAGGGCTAGCTGTGTAACATTCAGGACCTAGAACAAAATGAAAATGCAGAATCTCTTGTTCAAAAAGCAGAAAATAAGCTGGGCGTGGTGGTGCACACTTGTAATCCCAGCATTTGGGAGGCTGAGACAGGAGGATCCGGGTTCGTGGCCAGCCTTAGCTACCTAGTGAGGCACTCCGCAACTTAGTTAGACCTTGTTTCAAAATAAAGTATAAAAAATAGGGTTGGGGGTGTAGCTCGGAGGTAGAATGCCCCTAATTTCAATCCCTAGTAACCCTCCCCCCCCAAAAAAAAGCAGAAAGTAACATGTCATCAAATACTAAAAGCTTTTCCCTTTCTCAGTCTTTCTCCTGACTTGTTGGGCTTTTGTCATTTTAATGTCGTTCTAAATAAAGAAAAATACATTTTAAATTATTAATATTAATTTTATCATTTGTCTTATGCAATGCCAGTTTTAAATACAAATAAAAAAAACCCTGTAATTCACACATGGAGTCATAAAATCACACATTCGAATTTTGTATTCATACATATGTATTTTCTTCTGATTAGAACAGGGGAAATGCTGAAGCATATGAACCCAGTTGTCTCTATTTCTCTTCTTAATACACACCCTTTCTACCTTTGCCTTACTAATGTATAAGAACAGACTGAAAGGAAAGAGAACCATGGATCATCCAATCCTTTAGGCCATGATTTCTAACATATGTGATTGGCTATTGGGAAGTAACATGAGTAAGAAAGAATATGCTGGGGTTCTTTTCCTGATCGTGTTTCTTAGAACTCTATTGCTCTCTTTTTGCATCCAAAGCAAGTTCTCCTTCAGAAGGAAAGTTTGGCCCTTTTAGGTTGCCATACCTTCCTTCTTCTCCCGACTGAATCAGCGATAGACCTACCACACCTTCACTGCACTTGCTCTGAGTCTCAGGGAACTCCCATGCATCCCGGCTCCACTGGAAGGCTGTGCTCATGGGCCATGATGACCACCATATGCAACTGGGCAGTAACGGATCACAATAGTCATGTCACATGTATGTTCTCTGCTCATGTACATGCTCTACTGCTTCATTTTAGTCACCGACAAAACATGAGCTCAGAGATACAATTAATGAAGAATTTTAAGATGGCAGTAACAGATATAGAGGCAGGAGAAGGCTGTCCTGTATGACTGCATGTTTTGCACGTTTGTGAGATCAGCTCTAGAAGCAGTGGATTGATAATCCTCACTCTTTCTTAACTATTTTCTGGAGAGACTGCTTCTTCACAGTTATTATTATTATTACTTCAGTACTGGGGGGTTGAACACAAGGGAATTCTACCTCCAGGCTATACCCCCTCCTCTTTTTTTTTTTTTTTTTAAATTTTGAAACAGGGTCTCACCAAGTTGCTGAGGCTGGCCTCAAACCTGGGATCCTCCTATCTCAATCTCCCAAATACTGGGATTATAGGTATGGGCCACCATGCCAGGCTTCCCAGTTATTGTTTAATTACAGAGCTATTTCAGAAAACCTTTGGGAATCAACAAAGTCTCCCACAATGTCATTCATAGCCTAACCTCATAGAAACTAGGCAGCAAGACTAACCAATCACGGAGAGACATACCTAGAGAAATTAATTAGCTGCCTGAACTGAAGACTTTTTTTCAAATTAATCAGAGGTGAACTGAAGACTTTTTTTCAAATTAATCAGAGGTGAAGATTAAAATTATTTGAGTTAATATCTTGGTGACTGTTACAAATTTAATCTCATTCACTTAAGATCCTGTAACAGTGCCCCATGTAACTGGCCCATTGTCAATTTTTAGTCTTGGGCAAGGGAAATTCAAACCCAGTTAGTTCCTTTGTCCCAGGAAGCAAGATGGAACAGTGCAGGAGGGAATAGGTTAAAGATGCTCGCAGATTCTTCAACATGGAGGATGAAGCATTAGGACATGAGAGTTTCATAGGAGAGCCTAGCCATATATAACGATTGCATCTTCTGCCTTCTTTGAGATGTAATACCACCATTTTGTGAACACTGGTTTGCAATGTTATTCATATTAAAGAAATTTCTTGGTGATAATATCCATGTCTTATGTAAATTTTGTGCATAGGTAAATTAGCCCCTATGACTTTATATATGTTGAATTAGGATGATCTGGTAAAAAAGGGTTAATACTGAAGGACTCAACAGAAAGCCTGATGGATGCATGTTTCTTATCAGAAAAGAATGGGCGGGCACTCATCCAGGAACTCATAGCAAACACTACTGGGACCGATTGGCGGTTTTAGCCTCTGCATCTGGAGAGCTATTTATAGCCAAATCCTGATAATCGGTGGTAAAAGGGAAAGAGCAAAGAATAGATGATTGAAAACCATGCATCACTTTCAAACTCTCATTTTAAACAGTTGTTTTGAGCTGCCGCTCTTCCATCAAAATTTCAACCAGACTTACTAACAAAGAGTCAATTTACAACCTAGTGTTTAATATCTTTTTCTGTTATCTGCTGACCCTCAGGAATAAAGGTCAAAGCCTGGGTGGTTGCATTGTTGGGTAGCCCTAAACAAAGGACAGCAAAGGAAGAACCATTGCTATGAAAAAGGGACTGTCCTACTTTGACCTTCTATGAACACATTATACAACATTAGGAGCTCACAGAGAACAAAACTTGAGCACTGAGCCTCAAAACCCAAGGAGTATTTATATCACTTGGTTATTTATTTATTTATTTATTTATTTATTTATTTATTTATTTATTTATAGTGGGGATTGAACCCAGGGGCATTCTACCTCCAAGCTACACCTTCAACCCTATTTTATTTTGAGACAGGGTCTTGCTAAGTTGCTGAGGCTGGCCTGGAACCTGTGATCTTCCAGTCTCAGCCTAAGTACTGAGATTACAGGCATGCACCACCACACCTGGCAGCACATATCTTTTAAACTACAAATAATACTTTTTAAAGAAAAATTCACCAAGGTCACACAAAACTAGCAAGGGGTAATTGACTAGAAAAATAATTATTGGTCCGTTGGCTTTCCAATTTTTCCGAGTCATGATATGTAGCCAAAAGGCTCAGTGTTGATAAGTCTAGAATGGAAATTTCTGAAAGTTCTGTTTTATTAAGTCAGCCTGTAAGGAACAGCTTCACAAAACAAAACATTTGTTTGTGACACTTAGTTTGGTAAGAGCCATAGGAAAGGAACTCTCCTTGGGATACAACCCTGCCTTCATACTCAACTTGATGAATTACGACTGATGATAAGAATACCACAAGTATACTTGATGCCTTATACCTAACGGATTATATTTAGGCTCCATCAGAATGAGAGAAGGCTACTGTTCTGTGCCTTCTCGTTTGTGGCTTGAGCCAAGAAAGCTGCACACTCAGCACATGGCTCCAAGCTTCCTGTGAACTCATCTTAGGCTCCTCACCACACCCCTAGGGGATCGCTGCAAACAAAGTATGGGTGGTGTATTGAATTTCTTTTCATTAGGGTACATTTGCATTGTCATTTACTTAACTTTTCTTTTGTTTGTTTGCTTTTGGTATGGTAACATTGATCAAGTGTCTGTTCTACTGGGCACTCTGTTCTACAAGCTCTTCATGGAGGAGCCTACTCATTACTGACTTCAAGTCTGTGAAGTAAGATCTATTAATAAACCCATTTGCCAACAAGAAATTAGGGTCTTAGAGAATACGTTTATGGTGCCTAAGATCACTCACTTATTAAACCATAGAGATGAAACAAGACCCCAACTTTCTCACCTGAGGTGTGTGTGTGTGTGTGTGTGTGTGTGTGTGTGTGTGTGTGTGTGTGTGTTTTACTGGGAATTGAACCCCAGGGCCGTTCTACCTCTGAGCCATACACCCCGAGCCCTATTTTATTTTTTTAGTTTGAAACAGGGTCTCACTAAGTTGCAGAAGAGATTGACCGTAAACCTTGAATCCTCCTGTCTCAGCCTCCTAAGTACTCGGATTACAGATGTGTGCCACCATACCTGGCTTCACCTCACGTGAGTGCTTATACATCAACCCACATTAAAGCTGATATTATTGCACCACAGACATTATATATGATAGCATTAGGCAGGCTAGGAATAATGCATCTTTAACAAACAAATTACTGAACTGCATAGACTTCTTTAGGTGACTCCTATTCCAAATTGTCCCCATGTGCCACTCTGGTATCTCCAAAAAAAAAAAAAAAAAAAAGAAAAGAAAAAGAAAAAAGAAAATCCCTAAGGATGAAAGAACTAAAGCATCATCTCAGAATGCTGTCACACCATTGGAGGGCCTGAGATATTGGCAGATTGATGGAGAAGAGAGGGGGAAATGGGCCTCCTAAAAGAATCGTATCGGTACCCTACCATACACTTGCTTGAGGGGGAAACGGTGCCATTTTCCTGATATGTGTTTTGGTTGTTATTGTAGTTCCTCACTTTTATATCTGAGAGTGGATCCTTCCAACAGTAAAAGTCAACTCTATTCCCTACTTTCTTTCGCCACCTTTTCTCATCCTGGGTTCTTGTTCCTAATCTCAGAATAAAATGAATCTCTGATCTGGCCCTTAAGTTTTGGCATACCATTTGTTGAAAGTAGTTTTTCTTGACCAACTGCTGTGTGCATGTATGCCACTATTACTAAGAATTACATTATGATGTGAGACTATAAGACTATAATGCACCAATAAAAGTATATAAAAATAATTACCATAAATAAATAAAGCAACATAAGAAACAAAAATAAATAATTAAATAAAATTAAAAGTAAGTAAATAAATTTGCAAACTAACCATTAGCATCCAAATCATAAAAGTGATTAGATTCACATCATATATCATGTCAAAAGCTTAGGCTGGTATTCACTTGGTAGAGCTATACATCCAAATGACACCATACATCCTGGGAATCTTTCTCTCATTAAAAAGTGATCTTAAATTTTTAAGATTCAAAACCTTCTCTAGAATGATATTTTCTACCCAAACCAAGAAAAAAAAGGAAAACATAAATTATATCTCACAGTTTTGATGAGATAAACTTATCTCAAAGCATAATATTTAATGGCATGAAAACCTTTTGTGAAGCTACTTTTTAATTTTAGGGAAGATAATAGAAAACGAGTAATTCTCGATGACTGACTTGTAGAAGTATTTCAGCTATTGTTGTCTATCTGCACATAAATAAAATCCCTCAAATTCCAGGCTGCTGGTTTGGAAAGTGAAGTGTAAAGTGGGCGATTTTAGTACATTCTCCCACTCAGAAACTCTGTTAAAACAGAAGCAGAGAGATTTGAGAGTGAAAGGCCATATGTTCATATAGTAATCTTTCATTTTGATCATTGAATTCACCTTTATTGGTTGTATGGGCTTTTTTTTTTTTGAAATGATAAGTCATATGTACTTCAAATTGTTAGATCCTGATGTTGCTTTTAGTAAAAGGTAGTAAATGTCTAAAAGAGTTAGACTTGTGTATCCAGATGAAGTTGGAATTCATGTTGCATGATGATTAAAATTACAAAGAGATATAATTCTATGGCCAGAGAGGTTGAACCTGAATTACTTTGAAAAACTAAACTTGCCAATGTCAACATCATGTATCGGGAAGGGAATAGAGTGGGGAGGGAGCCAGGGGGAAGCTCACCAAGTGCTGTGTGCATGTATGTCACTATCACTCTGAATTATATTATGATGTGAGACTGCAATGTACCAATAAAAGTATATAACAATAAAATATAATAAAATAAATTAAAAACCAAATACATAATTTAGTTTGAAAATAAAAAATAACCTTGAATATTGGTTTGTTTTCAGCACTGCAATATTATTACGTAAATGTGGATATAACTCCCCTTCAGTCTTTTCCAACCTCAGCATCTGGGGTGACTTGTTTCATTTTTATATCCTCTATGCCATTAAATGATAACATTTAGTAAAGTCACATTTCATTGTGGTTGACAATATCTTATGAGCACAGAGCTTAACAAAACAAAGCTGTAGTAAGAGTTTTGGCTTTGCTTCACATTTCATTTCCTGACCATAGCTTATTGTTTACAAGGCTGGAGAGCTTTCTGATATTCTTTAGAATATGGAATTCATTTACCATTAGTCGACATTTATACTAGAACGAGTGAACAAAGGACACTGTTGTTCTTAACAAAAATGCAGCAGCCCTTTTAAAATATTCTCTCTCTTCATTCTCCTTCGGAGTCAATTAAGCTTAAGATGGGTGGTTATACCAAATTATTAGAGTCAGTTTTGGCAGGGGAGGGTTTTTTTGTTTGTTTGTTTCTTGGTTTTTTTTTTTTTTTGTTTTTTTGCAGTACTGGGGATGGAACCCAGGGGCATTCTACCTCAGCCCTATTTTTTTTATTCTTTATTTTAAAACAGGGTCTCACTAAGTTGCAGAGGGCCTCACTAAGTAGCTGAGGCTGACCTCAAACCGGATCCTCTTGTCTCAGCCTCCCAAGTACTGGGATTACAAGCCTGTGCCACCATGCCTGGCCTGGGAGGGGTGTTTTGACACTGGACTATGTATCAGACTTTTCATCAATTCTCCCTTACACCAAAGATTATCTAATTCCAGGATAAAATTTCCAATGGGGTAAAAATAAAGGTTGAAGGTTTGTGGTCATCAGAAAGTGCATTGACTTGCTATGATTTTGCCAAGTGCTGATTTTAAAAATTTACTGGATTTTGAAGTATATTTTTCACTCACTGAAAAAGCACTTATGGAAAAATAACATTCATATGGGAAAAGAGAATCTATTCACTGTTCCTTCATCATTTCTGCACAGAAGGATAGATAGGAAAAAAGCATTCATTACTTCTCTGGCTATACTCAAGGAAACTAAAAGAAATTCTATTGGACAATATTTCTGTTTTAAAAAAGAAAGAAGAGACAGGTTTTGAAATTATCAAGGATTACTTCCTGTGTAGAAGTCAGCTGCGTGCATACAATAGCTAGCTATTTTCCCTCCTGGAACCAGACCAAGGTCAGAAATTTCAATTGTGATTCCTAACTTCTGGAAAGTTCTGACACATATTGTGTGTATGAATCCAGAAACTAGCAAACCCACTAATTTCTTAGCAAAATCAGTGTTCATGCTCATTACTTTTTTTTTTAAACTAAGAAAGAGCATAACTGGAGAAATGGTACTTATGGCATATTAGAACATACACACCCACATTTACTCCCGATATTTTCTTCTTAGGTCAAACTAATGAGTTCTTCTGGAAATGAAAATAGATAATTACCACAAATATCACAAAAATTTTAAGATACATGAATATATTACAAAAATAGCTTTGCATTTTGAAATTTGTTTTTAAGACTTTTCCTAATAGTCACATTTTTAGGGTTTGTTCCAGAATCTGAAGGTGTAAGCCATTGCATACATTACTGATGGAAGCATGAATTGGTACAAAATTTGGGGATGATAATTTGGCAATGTCTATCAAAGTATCTCTTTTGCCAGGAAACTTCTAATTTCCGTTTGAATGTGTAAAGTAGCTCTCACACTTGTCCTCGAAAAATAAAGCTGATAAACTAAAATATCAATGAATTTTAGCATTCTTATCAGAGAAATAAGGGACAAAATGTCCTTTCTCCCAGTTGGGAATCCAGAGGTGAATCAGCACAGATCTGCTTACTAGGAGCAGCTGTTTCTAGAGCTGGAAAACAGAATAACACTTATATGGAAATTTCGATAAATTGTTAGATGCTGAGTGTGGATGAACCTGAGATTGAGAAACTCCTAGGAGATGCATACAATTCCAGTACTTGGAAGGCTGAGACCTGAGGATCACAGGTTCAAGGACAGTCTCAGAAACTTAGGCTCTCAGAAACCTTGTGAGACTCTGTTTTGTTTATTTATGTATGTATGTATGTATGTATGTATGTATGTATTTATTTATTTATTTATTTATTTATTTATTTATTTATTTATTTATTTTGTGGTACTGGGGATTGAACTCAGGGGCATTCTACCTCCAAGCTACATTCCCAGCCCTATTTTTATTCTTTATTTTGAAACAGGGTCTCACTAAGTTGCAGAATCCCTCACTAGGAAGCTGAGGCTGACTGCGAACCTGGATCCTCCGATCTCAGCCTCCTAAATGCTAGGATTACAAGTGTGTGCCACCACGTCCGGCTGACTCTATTTTAAAAAACAAAAATGAAAAGAAAAAAAAAAAAAAAGGCTGGAGGTTATAACTCAGAGTTAGGATGCCCCTGGAAAAATAAAGGATTTGGCGGAGATGTGTCAAGTTTGTGACAAGTCAGAAGGATTCAAAGGTTAGAAGCCGGGCGTGGTGGCGCACGCTTATAATCCCAGCATTTGGGAGGCTGAGACCAGAGGATCCGGGTTCGCGGCCAGCCTCAGCTACCTAGTGAGGCACTCCGCAACTTAGTGAGACCCTGTTTCAAAATAAAGAATAAAAAATAGGACTGGAGGTGTAGCTCAGAGGTAGAATGTCCCTGAGTTCAATCCCCAGTACCACAAAAAAACAAAAAAAAAAAACCAAAGGTTAGGAACAGGATGCAAAGTTCAACATAACTTAGAGGCAAGAAGGAATTTTGATGGACTCTTGTAACCACAGGAAAGTCCCCATTTACCTCTAACAATCTCACTTAAGACATCATAAATGGAGAATTTAAATTATCTGGGGGACTAAAGTGATGAACAACTTATTGATGATCTATTTTAAGTGCTTATCATTGTGGATGTGTGTGTGTGTGTGTGTGTGTGTGTGTGTGTGTGTGTGTGTGTGAAAGTACACTCGCTAGAAGTCAGATGACCCCTCTTACAACTTCATGAGAGTCATGTTTTTTACAAGTCCCTACTCACTGGGTTGCCTTGACAAG
Source organism: Graphiurus murinus (assembly GCA_004027655.1). Classification (NCBI taxonomy): domain Eukaryota; kingdom Metazoa; phylum Chordata; class Mammalia; order Rodentia; family Gliridae; genus Graphiurus; species Graphiurus murinus. Next base: position 21,479 of record PVLC010015243.1, read on the forward strand.
TCATTTGACTTGTTTGAATCTCAATTTCCTTGCCTATAAAGTACAGATAGTACTGATGAGGTTGTTGTATGAAAATTAAGGCATTAGAACCAATATATGCTACAGAGCAGCACTGTCCAGTAGAACTAACTTCAGTGATTTCAGTGATAGAAATGTTCACTTTATGCTACTCAATATAGTGGCCACTAGCCATACATGACTATTGAGCATTTGAAATATGGCTAATACAACTGAGGAACTGAATTTGGGATATTGCAATCCTTAATTTAAATTAAGATTGTCAAATTGGCTAATGGCTACCATATTGGATAACACAGGTATAAAGCAAAAGAAAAAAATTTCCCAACTCATTTTTTTGGGACCCTATTTCACATGCAAGGGGATACTAGAAAGTCAAACAACTGCCATTTGCATTAACTTCCACTTACATTAAAAAAAAGAAATATGGCTTTTAACTTACTGACTTCATGTTCACAAATGTAGTATTAAAGATTTCCCCCTAGAGAGATTTCACATTTTTGTACTATTTACTGTGGCTGGGATCTTGAATCCAGAAAACAGATGGAAAAGTACTTTCTCACTTGGTTGTGAGGGGTTTCAGTTATTTTTCTGATAGCTCTAAGGTCACAAATAGTATCTTGGACACAACCCACCTACTTGTGCTCTTAGCATAAAGAAAGCTCCCAAAGCCATCATTAGTAAGTCACTATATGGAATGGGAAGTCATTTCTGAGTATATCCCTGAGGGAGGTGCTAACATTCATTCACTTAAATTTACTCCTCTCAAATGACTAGGAATGGTTTTCACACAAGATGGAAATAGAATTATAGTCCTCTAAATCAATTAAATAGCCTCCATATTTCTAGAAAGGTTAGTTTTATTCTTAGTCAAGCTAACTCTTGCCCTTGATTTTATTGGAATATTCTCTTGACAAATGTGTCTTTCACCTGTGCCTTCAGTGTTTAGTCAGTTGCATGGGTATGTTCTTATTTCAGAACATAGTAGCAGAATAATTTTCACATGATTTGAAAATAGTTGGCTGAATGAAAAGAAAAGTTTTTGCTGGGAAGAATAAAGTTGTCTGTTCATAGTCTTCTATTCTTTTTCTACCTGAAACATAAGAAATAGTATTCTCGTTTTATATTTAGTCATCTAGAAATAAGAAAACCTAAGTATACACTTTAGCAAGTGAAGGGGCCTCTGAATCACCTTACCTGTGAGTACATTGGCAGGACTTTAGTTCCTATCCGTGCACCAGGCCAAATATTTGATTATCAAGTAGCTAAATTACTTTAAACAATCAACTCAGTTTTCAATCTTTCATCCAGATAATATGGAAAGAATTTCTCTGAGTTTGATAAAAACTTGAATTTCAAAGCATAATGTAGTTAGTAAATTACTCCATTTAGTTTGATTCCTTCCCACTAGGAAAGAAAATGCATGGTGTCTATCTGAACACTTTAACTTACTGTTGCTGATTATTTGTATTTGCTCTCCTTTTTGACATTCTTACATGCTGCAGTGAAAACAAGTTTAAAAGCATTCAAATAGATTTCCTTTTACTGAAGTTTTTCGGCAACCGCTGTTTAGATCAGTTTATGCATTTACCTCATTAAAAGCTTACACTGCCTTATTATTTATTATGTTTTTTCTCTATGAAAAATGTGATGGAGGCTGGGAATGCCATGATTAGGACATTCCATTTACAGGTAATTTAGATAATATATGTAATATATTGTTGAATTTTCTTTACTATTTCCTTTTTTTTTGCGGTTCTGGGGATTGAATTCAGGGACATTCTACCTCCAAGCTATATTCCCAGCCCTATTTTTTATTCTTTATTTTGAAACAGGGTCTCACTAAGTTGCAGAGGGCCTCACTAGGTAGCTGAGGCTGGCCTCGAACCCGGATCCTCCGGTCTCAGCCTCCCGAATGCTGGGATTACAAGCGTGCGCCACCACGCCCGGCTTCTTTACTATTTCTTATTAGAATACCTTCCATCTTAGGACTATTCAACTACAACATTCTCCTTTTGTTCTATTTATGAAAATGTCAGTAGAACAGGCTCTAATATTTCCTTGAAGATTCCTTGGCATTATTACAGCCTTTTGGTAATATCTCCTCTTTTGAGATAAGAACTATTCCAGATTTATTGCTTTGAACACAACATTTAACAATCTGATCAGCAAAGGTCATATTTGAAGTCAATGTGATTGGTAGAGGTGACGTACCTGTCTCTGATTGCCATGAATATTTCTTAGTTGATTTTCTTATGTGTTTAAGGTGTCAGCTGATTTACTGGGAAATATCACCTCCTCCACATCTCTTTCCTAAGTCATTTATACCTAGCCCCTTTCCACTATCTCTTCTCTGGTATGTAACAAAAGGTATAGCTTTCTATATCTTTTTTTTTTCGGTACTGGGGATGGAACCCAGAGGCATTCTACCTCCAACTACACTCCCAGCCTTATTTTTTTATTCTTTATTTTAAAACAGGGTCTCACTAAGTTGCAGAGGGCCTCACTAAGTAGCTGAGGCTGGCCACGAACCTGAGATCCTCCTGTCTCAGCCCCCCAAGTACTGGCATTACAAGCATGCACCACTATGCCCTATTTAGCCCTATATCTTGAATAGGGAGATAATTGTTCTCTCTGTAAAAGTGTGATCAATATTGCAGCTATGGGTTATTGGATAGTCCAATAGGAAGTGTTGCTTATACAATCTCTTCAGAGTTTTGCAAGTCTCTTTGCAAGCTCAAGCACATCACTTTTAAGTAATATAATAATCTCAAAGATGCTTATTTAGAACAAAATAGTTTTATGTAATTGATTCCAATTCTTTAAATAAAGCTCATCATTGGATCAAACTTTTATACCCTCCTACCAACAAACTTCTTTGGCTTTTTGACATAAATGGGCAAGAAATGGCATGCTACTGGCAGAATCTGTTGTTTGCCTTCCAAAACCACACAGCAAATAATTATAGTTATTGATTGAACTCTATGTCTCATGTTTTCTTTATTGGACTCATTCCACGGAGTACTTGGTGATAAACTACTAGAAATATGTAAAATATTGAGTGTTCTTTTTTTCAACTCTCTGCACTTTTGTGACCATAACAAGGCCCTTGGTCTCACCCTAAGACTCAATGTGAATAACTTACTGTAGTACACATTGGGTTCCAAGCATTTGTAACAATTTCTGACCCCCAGTATAGCTTCTTATTGTCAGGCCCTCTTGTTTCTGTGCCCTCTGCCATTGATTTCTAAATTATTCTAGCCTAAGACCAATTCCATCATGAAAACATTTTAAGAAACTACTTGAAGGCATTCTTGGGGGAGTAAGCTACTCTTAAGAGAAGAAAGAAATATGGTTAATTGGTACTATGGAATGGAAAGGAGAATCTATTTTTTTCCATTTTGAATGAATGGTTTATGCCAAATAGAGAAGTGGGTGGCAGAGGTAGGAGTGAGGTACCTTTTAAGACATTATTGAGGTCAAAAGTTAATATCTTCTCTAATATTTGGAGAACAACCATATTTTGCCTTTTCCTGTGTAAGAAAAATACACCATTATATATTGCTGATCAAAACCTCAGCCCAAAGATGTATGATTATAGTACACCAATTAATAATAATAATAATAATAATAACAATAATAACAATAATAATAATAATAATAATAATAATAATAATAAAAGACAACTCAGCCCAGAGGCCTGGATTATAGGAATAAATCCAGTTTGCTTTATGAAGGTTACCAAACCTTGTAAGATGGCAAAACTGTTCCTGTGCAGATTTTAACAGTAGATGACCTTAAATTTATGAACATTATAGTATATGGGGCCCAGTGATCTCAGAATCTGAAGAGCAAGACTCTCAGACAATATAAAACAACTTTTATTCTCTTATATGGCAGGTAAACTGAGGTATTCCTTATATTATGCAAATTTTGAGAATTGTAGTCCGCTTTAATTGTAGTCCACTTTTTTTTTTAATAAAGTAATGTATTAAAGGTCTGATACGGTATTTGCTTGAACCTAGTTAGAGATTAGATAAGCAGTAAATTGTATATTTGCCCTTTGCAGATTCCTCCTCTACAAAAATAAGATGTGTGGTCTTGTCTAAGTTTAGTTCCACATGAGTGAAGCAGCCTAACAACAACAAAAAAAAGAAAGCAAGAGACACTGGTTAAAATATATATACATATATGCTCTTGAGAATATCAAACATACTTACTTGCAGTCTCTTTTCTTTCTATCCAATAAAAAGTATTGGCAATGTTTTTGGTATTTGAGGCATAGTTGTGGGAGTACTGTCACGATGTAACTAAAGATGGTGGGAAAGCCAGTTTGAATAGAATGAGATCCAACTTGAACCTTTGCCCGAGCCAGGAACTAAAACCAAGTCAACCCACTGTTAAGTGTCAAAAACGTTGAGTCATTAGCCTCCTTTGTGGTTCATCTGTTTCTGGATATCTGTGTATGTCTCCTTTTTTTATATAATCTTAAAAAAAATAGACTTGTTTGTGGCATTCAGGAGGCAATGCTTGGCTTACTACATCCTCATAATCTATAAAGGGATGGATACTAAATGAAAATTCATATTTAAATATATTTGTGAATTTAGAGGTTTTTATTTGATTCTCCATATACTTTCTAGATCTTGTCTTTGGAGATTTTATATATATATATATATATATATATATATATATATATATATATATATATATATATATATGTATGTATATATATATATTCTGGATACAGTCAGCTGGTAGTCTGCTTGTGCAGATTTCATCTCAAAGAATATTAAGAAATGAAAATGTGAAACATACTTAAATATCAGCCCCAGAGCCAGTAGGCATTCAGTCTTTGAGTAACCACTAATTGCTCAGTGGTGCAAGGTGAAGTCTAGGTCACCGTCTCAGCTCATTTTGTCTCTCTCTTCTTTTTTTGTATGAGTACAATGGCTTTTGAACACTGTTTTACCTCTTTAGACCACCTTTGAGAGGCAAGTGACTTCAGAATTAATCTATCCCAGTCTCAGATAATCACTGCTATAAAAAACCCTAACCAAGAGGAGTGGTGAGAACTGAACTGTGCCAAAGAGGGTCTTAAAGGGAAAATGATGGATTCGTGTCAAAAGTACAATTGTAGTTATTGACATAGTAAGTCTCTGAATCTACTAAATAGCCTGTTCATTCACTACTTCAATGAAGCTCTTTTGAGAGCATATTGCCTATTAGAAGGATCTCCTAGAAAAGGGAACCTATAAAGGATCCAGGGGGCTAGAGGAGCTAATTTTATCTCATAAAAATGGGATCAACATAGAAACATAGCCAATTTTATTATTATTATTTTTTTGTACTGGGGATGGAACTCAGAGGCATTCTACCTCCAAGCTATACCCCTAGCCCTATTTTTTTATTCTTTATTTTGAAACCGGGTCTCGCTAAGTTGTGGAGTGCCTCACTAGGTAGCTGAGGCTGGCCTCGAACCCGGATCCTCCGGTCGGTCTCAGCCTCCCAAATGCTGGGATTAAAAGCGTGCGCCACCACGCCCGGCTAGCTAATTTTATTTTAATATACTTGTATTGGTGCATTGTAGTCTCATATCATAAGGTAGTTCAGAGTGACAGAGACATGCATGCACACAGCGCTTGGTGGGCTCCCCTCCCCGCTCGCTCCCCACTCCCCCCCTTTCCTCATACCTGATATTGAGATTGGCATCCATTATGTACATAAGGCTAATGGAAGTGTATCCTTCATTAATTCTCCCCCTCCCCCAAACCACCTTCCCCTAGACCCCCTCCATCACTACCCTGGGCTTTCTTCGGGCCAATTTTATTTTACCAAATTAGAATACATTAAAAAATATCCCCACCACACACATCATTTTAAAAATCTTCTTTGGTCAAAACAACTAATTGTTTGTTAAGCCTTCCCCAGCTACCCCAGGCAGAATTTGTAGTTCCATTCTCTGCATTTTCCTAGTTCCTCAGACATACCCCTACTGTGGAACTTTTTCTTTTACAAGTATCTGTCTAGATTTCTGCCTCCCTTCATCTGCAACTAGACTATGAAAATGAGTATTACTTATTCATATCTGTTCCTCACTGCATAATTCTCAGTATATAGTAAATGTTTAATAAATGCATAAAGGGTATACAGTGAATGAATGAATTAGTCAAATTCTTGTAATCAGAGCAGTTCACCTGAGTTCTCTTGGAAATCTTCCAAACTACCCAATCTGAGCACTGCAATTAAAGATACTGCTCTGTACCTGTAACACATGTCAGTGGCCACACCATCATTTGATTTCTCTTGAATTGGAAGAGACTCCTTACTTAAAGCAGGGGCGGGTAGGTTGCCTTTCCCTGGCTAACCCAAAGAGACTCAATGACTTCAAAATGAAACAGATAACAATTAATCTTTACATTTTACTCAGCACAGGGGGAGTTCTTTACTCAAAACTCGAGAACTAAGAATTAATAATTGATTTTTATGCCTGAAAAAAAGACTCAGGGAAGTAAAATATTTCCTGAGATCACACAGTTAATGAGGACTGAGTCATTATTAGAACCCAGACCTATGGCTCCAGCTCTGTCATCTTTCTCTTACAATGCCTCACCTGATCATAGTTATCTGATTGAACAGGAAAGCCATAGGTGGACTTCAAACTCCAGGCCAATGTTCTAGGAATAGGTAGACCAAGACCATGTATAGGAAGGTATTTTGGAATCAACACAACCTGTCTCTACATGTAGTCCTACACCCTTCTTGAAACAAAACAATCCATGCATTCTGGCTTCTTTAGGAAGGATATTGGAAAGCACATTTGGTAAACTTTTGCTGAATCTATATTTATAATTTTACTATATGGAATTTTTGTCCCTATACTTCAAGAAAGACAAGACAGAGCTATTAGAGATTTAGATCACAAAAGTGACCACGGGAATGAATGGTTTGTACAAATAAGATAATTGTTGACTTATTTCCCAAATTCCTTCATAGTAAGGGTAACTCTTGAAGCTTCAAAGTTATAGTTTTACCAAAATCAAAAGAAAATTTTACTTTATATTACAATTAAAATTTGTAATATGTCAGCCTAGGAAAATAGATAAATAAGACACAAACCAACTTCAAGAGAAAATAGTAAATACATAAATGAGTTTAGCAATAAAGTATGAAGTTAGGGATGAAGTCTTTATTCTCTGAGGTCATGGAATGAAACTATATTTATAATGCATTATAATTATATTTACAAGTATGGTCTTACATAACCCTGTAAGACATAAAATTCAGAACTACAGGGGTTACTGACCCAAGAAGATACTTTATTTATTATCATTATTATTATTTTGGTACTGGGGATTGAATCCAGGGGAATTCTCCTTCTGCACTATACCCCTAACCCTTTTTATTTTTTATTTTTGAAACAGGGTCTTGCTAAGTTGTTGGGAGTCTTGCTAAGTTGCTGAGGCTGGCCATAAACCTATGATTCTCTTACCTCAGCCTCCCAAATACTGGGATTATAGGCATGCGCTACTGCACATGGCCCAAGCAGATATTTTGAAAATACTTCTTTCTGATCATACAATCAGAGTTTCTCACTATATGCTATTATATATCCTTCTAATGGAGGAACAAGAGCAAGACTGATACAACCTACACATTATTATTATTATAGTCTGTGCTGTGGCCCTGTAAGTCCTCAAATAATTTAAAGTCAAAATAACTAACAAAAACAAAACCATTGTAGAAAAATAACTTTTAAGAGAGATTCTTATTTTGTTTCCTACTTGTTTCCTGGATCCCTTGGCCATTTCCTTTTCATTAGTTAGATATTTCTTCAGGATTTGAGGACACAGTGAAAAGCGGAGAGCAAGGGGTTAATTCTTGTTTTGGAGGTTTCCAAAACTAGCCAATATATATTGGAAAAATATATATTTGGAAAATTAGGGTTTAGTGCAAAGGAACAAAGATTTCCCAATCTTCAGAATTCAGGTGAAGGTGTTTGGTTGAAGAAAGGAAGAGGAAACCATAAGTAGAGACATTGTGTACCTCTGAGAAAGATAAGTCCTGAGCCTTGTCCCCTGCCAAACCCTAGGGAAGAATGACAAGACCCCAGGAGAGTTTGTGGTATCTGAGACTAGAGAGACCTGACCTTTCTTCCTCTAGTCAGAGAAAACGCAATAGCACAATATGCTGTGCAGGAAAAGAAGTCGCCAGACCTACAGGCACCTTAGGTCAAATTGGGATGGAGCAACTGACGGTGAGAAGAGAAGTAGTGCAGACAGGGAGCCTCCTAGTATCTCCAAATCCCAAAGTGATTTGCAGCTGAGGTCTCCCTTGCATGTGAGTGGTCCAGAGGTCTGCTGGCCTTGGACAGCTCAGGGTGTTTCCCATGGTCAGCATTGCCCAGGAGTAGCTGCATGACCCCTGTGCCCCCTAGAGGGCCTTGGAAGTATCTAAGAGAACCCATGCCAACCTAGCACCAATGCACGGAGCAATGAGGAAAGGTCAGCAGGACTAAGGGTGTTTTAGGGGGTGCAGATGTAAGACGAAAACCCAAAGACTAAATGCCACTACTGATCTTGAGACCTGGCTGGGGAAATGCCACACATGACTCAAGAAAAGGGGGGCTGGAAATAGATATTAAATCAATTTCTAGATAAGTAAAGTTGTTATTTCTGTACATCAGACCTTGAGGACTTTTAACCCACTATATGCCATATGTAACATTTCAAATAACCATGTCTTCCTTCATTGTGTTGGTTTAATATCATCAAAAGTAGGAAGAGAATGTGGCAGCTCAGAGCCCTTCAAATATACACCTAGTCTTTTGAGTCAAAATTTCTCTTGCATTCCCCCAATTTAGTACATTAATTTGAAAATCATTTATGTACTTAATGATAATGCACTTTAGCACTTTCTAACATATCTGCAACGATACCTCATGCTTTATTTTTTTTATTTAGTTTGTCTTCTAAAATAAAAGCTGCATGTATAAACATTTTATTATCACAGTTCATCCTATTACTTGAGAAGTCAGAAATGACAACTACACATTTTATAGGCTTTTGGTCTTGTGATAGCAATTTTATTCTTTACATAGGGAACAAGATTTGGCTTGCAATAAACCGAATTTGCAGTAGAGAGGAACACTTTAAGACAGAGTCGCATTGTATTCAGCAATAGAGATCACTAATAAAGACACCAATAGAAACGATTCAACCTCCCGTTCAAATATTTTCTAAATTATTGGTCTTGCTGCGAGAACATTTTCCTCTGGCATAAACAGTGGCCATGAATAGGATGAGTGTTTGAACAGAACAAAAGTACCAGGTTTCTTCCTGTTACCCAAACAGCAATAAACACCGATGGCACAACACCCTACACAGCAGCCCATGTCAGACAATGGGGCTTACACATGAGGGGCCAGGACGTTCAGTTCTCTGGCGACACAAATGTACAGTCCCAGCTGGGGAGACACCAACAGCCAAAGAGAACAGTTGCAAAAGAGCCATTGAAGAAAAATGGAAAGGCTCTCTTTCCTTGCAAAGTCATCGCAGAATACAGGGAGAGCTACATTTGGGTGTCTGTAAATGAATCCTGTCATTGTGTAAGGAGCTGGGCGCATGCGGTGTTGCCCTCCCCACCCCTGCAACCTGTTCCCAAGGATGTTGTTCTATTGATTTATCTTATCAGGACTGCTTGTATCTGTACATGGCAGTGTTAAATGAAAAAAAAAAAAGAGAGAAAAGGAAAGAAGTTAAAAAAAAAGAAAACTGATTTTCTTTAAAGTAATTTTGAAAAACAAAAGGGCAAAATGATGATTTACATAACCTTTAAAATGTATTAAAAATTTAGATGTTTTCTTAAACTGCAATATACAAGTACATTTCAAGGTAACTGTAATGATTTGCTCTATTTTTCAAATGGAGAAGCCGAACAGACAGGTAAATAACTCAAAGTTTTGTGACTGCAATGCCAGCTCACAAATGCCTGGCTCCTGATTCTCTCCTGGGGATTGTGAAGATAACTAGAACACTGACCTTCACAATTTTCTGACTGCAATTCGGAAGAAGAAATACATTTTCTACTGAGACTTAGTACACAATTAGTGTGTGGAACAAAAGATTCATGAAATAATAAGTACCTTTCCTTCAGACTTGGAATGTTAATATTTTCTATTTTATTTTCTTTGAAGAGAAGAAAAAATGCAATGACACACTAAATTGGTTTCATTTTATGATTCTCATATAGGCCTCGAATAGCAGTTTCAGAAAGACCTAACTAAAATATCTCTACCAAATGGCCCCCTGGCCTTTTTGAATACTCTCACGACAAGAATCTGAATTCTGTAACCATTCATTTTATTTCTGGATATTTCTATGTGTGGAGCTTTCCAGATGCTGAGAATGACTATCAAATCTCTCATGAGCCTTCTCTTCTCCAGATTAGATATTCCAACTTTCTTTTTTTTTAATTATTTATTTTTTTATATGACATGGTTTCTATTCTGTCCACTTACCTTAGAATAATGTGTCTCATTTTAAGATATTCCAACTGTGCCAGCAGATTGGGACTCTAATCCTTTGTCTTAAATACAAAACCTAGATGTGAGTTAGTAAAATCTAGAGCTATATTTCCATTTAGAGTTTAAAATAACCATTTAAGTGGCAGCATTAACCTTTTAAGTGGCAGCATTCACACTGTGGTTCTTAATGAACTTACCAGCTTTAACCAGAAAGTCATTTGCTTATGAAAATCGATTTCACTGTGGCCTGATGCCAACCTGATATAGTTGCTCATGATCACAAGTTAAATATTGACAGCTTTTAAATACAGAATCTGTGCTACTACAGATACATCATTACATAAAAAAGACAACTTCACTATCCACTTTATTTAGTTACCTTAGTTTTGAGCTTTAATTAAAACATATAATTTCAGAATAGGTTAAGATTGAAACCCTTTATTTATACTATTTCCTTGTAGGTTAATGGTGTATAGCTTCTATATAAATGTGCTTTTCAAAAAAGAAAAATGTATGGTCTTTTGACCTGAATTTCATTTTTTTTTCTTTAATCAAAATTTCATTACCAAGGAAATTATAGTACTGGGTTGTTTTTATTTTGGCATTCCAACACTGATTAGATATTTCACTTAGGGACTATGCTCTTATTTATACACATGCTTAACTTATATGTTGTTTATGTCTCAAGCTCCATTGAGATTGCTTCCTAGTAGACTTTCTCTTTCCCAAAATTATTATTATTTTTTGTTTTCGGTATGATAATGTTTAAAATAAGAAATAGAGCATAGGTATATTCCAAATGCATGGGTTAGGAGTTTTGTAAAATCCTTTGATTTGAAACATAGGCTCTCAAGAGTGCTGATGGATAGACACTGCAGAAAGACAAAGCTTGATAATACAAAATAAAGGAAGAACCGGCCAGATAGGAAAAACTCTGCTTCAGACAGTGAGGTTTCTTCCCTGCAGGTGGGCAGCTATGTGACATGGATTTTAAAGAGTGGGATAAGCAGCCAGTGGCTGAACTCAATTTCTGTTTTCCCAAACTGCTCTCTGGGCAGGCAGTGGATGCTGCTGAGGACAAGAAGCCATCCAGCAGACCCCAGATTCTCTGCTCCCATGCCCAGCAAACATTATCTTTTCTCATCCAAAGCATCTCCCTTCTGGTCTGTGTTATACATTGTACCCTTTTGTAAACTGGATTTGCCCCTGGCTAAAAGAAGTTTCCAAATCAGTGGACAAGATGATCTTTATACTGCTTTTGGATCCTGATATTTGGAGGGTTTCTATTTGGACACTAATTTTTTACAGGATATGTGCTCCTGTGTGTGTGTGTGTGTGTGTGTGTGTGAGTGTGTGTGTGTGTGTGTGTGTACATATACATGTGTATATAATTAATCTACTTTACAAACTATTACACGTAAGCATATTCGCAAAGTAGTTATTGAGTAAATTATTGTTCAATAAATGGGTTTAGTCAATGGCACTAGTTTTGGAGTGAGGGAGGACATATTTAGGAAGTACAGTAACATAGAAATATAATGTGAGACTGATTAGGTCAGAAGTCAAGGACAACTCCAGGATGTCTTGTTGGTGTTGAGTAGATGACAATGACTAAGAAGTGATGTCTTCTGAGGGGGATATGATGAAACAAATTTGGGACAAGTTCACTTCTAGGCGCTTAGAAGTCAGCCCAGTAGAAAGAACACAAACAATAGGTATAAACCTAGACTTGTGATGGCTAAAATTTCTGGTTTGTATCAGAATACCAAGGACCTTTGTTAAAATTCAGGTTCCTGTGTTTTCTTCCCAGATGCTCTGATTCATTGAGACAGGAGATGGGGACCAGAAATCTGCATTTGGACTATGCATCCCAGGTGATACTAGTGAAAGCTGAGGATAATTTACATTGAGGGAATTTGTTTAGATCCAGAGATTTGGTGACTGGTAGAGATATAGAGTAGGGATTCATTGATGTCATAATAATAATAATAATTAAGTATTGACCGTCCGCAATGTGAAGAACTGTTCTGAGCATCTTGTTGTATTAAGACATGTAAACCTCATACCTCTGTCAGGTAGATATTATTATTCCCTGCATTTTACACATAGAAAACTAACCATGAACAGTTCATGAATGACAGATATAAGACTTGACCTTAGACAGTTCAAGTTCATGGCCAGAGCCTGTGTGCTATTCTGGTGCTCACATTGCTGTATTACTTGAGAGTAATTAATAGTGAAAAGGGATGAGAGTCCCAGGAAGGTGGCATACATATGTGCCAAACACTGAATTGTGAAGAACACTAAATACAAGCAGCAGATGAAAGTGGAGGATTAGAAGAGACTGGAAGGGATCTGAACCCATATCTGGTTTTTGAAGGCATATCAGATTTCTTAACACAGAGAATATAAGTACAGAGCTCTTAATAAAAATTAGTAATATTGATAATGAAAAGAAGTATTCTTGGGTAGTCTAAAGGACTATTTCACTAAAATTATCATTTAATAGCATACTGTGAATATTTCTTCATAATATTTTCAACTATGTTGATTTTTTTAAATTGCTGGAGATAGAAGAAATAAGCTAGAGAAAACATGCTAAGATTTAAAGGAAAAAATGAGTGTGTTTTACAGGTCAGTGTTAAATAATGAATACCAAGATGAAGAAAACTGCTTTTATTTCTATGGAATCACCTATTTCCAATAAAAATAACTAGTAATCAGGATTTAAATTCTGCTTTGCAGAACTCCTATTAACTTGCTCAGCTTGACCTCAAGCTTCCAGATGCACTTAGTTTGATTTATAGTTGTAAATGCTTACAATTTACTAATTCTTGGTGTCCACAATCCTTGTCTAATCACAAGAACATATTTTAACTATTTGAATTTCTCTTTATCAGTGACTACAGTCTGCTACTGCTGGCAGGATTATATTAATTCACAAGTTAGGAGGTACAAAAATAAGGGACTTCAATACAGCTGATAGAATAATTTGGGGGGGCAATAATGTAATCAATCGTTGAAACAAGTTTTAAAGATTATGGAGTAATTTGCTGCAATTGCATGTCTTGACTTTCTAAAATGTTGGTTCTTGTTCAAAGAAATTTCCTTTCATCTTGTAAGCTCATGGGTCTGAGTATACTAAAAATTTGTAGAAATAATCAACTTCTTTTTTTTTTTTGCGGTACTGGGGATTGAACTCAGGGGCATTCTACCTCCTAGCTATACCCCCAGCCTTATTTTTTATTCTTTATTTTGAAACAGGGTCTCACTAAGTTGCAGAGTGCCTCACTAGGTAGTTGAGGCTGGCCGCGAACCCGGATCCTCTGGTCTCAGCCTCCCAAATGCTGGGATTACAAGGGTGCACCACCACAGCTGGTTTCAATCAACTTCTTTTTTATGATCCTGTCTCTAAGTCAGTCACAGGATAACCTGGGTCTATTTAGTGTAAAAGAATCTCTTTTGTTCTCTAGAAGAAGGTACACTCAAAAGGATATCTATCATCATAACTTTAATGGACACTTTTAGACAAAGGAACAAAAATAAGTACTTATATTACTATAAATTGTCTCTCTAAGTTCAAAGGTAGAGAATACAACATTTGCATAAAACTGACTTCTATCTCTACTTTGGCCCATTATTTATCTCCTGCTTTTGCCAAAGGACAGGCAAACAATGAATGGTTTAATGCAGGACACGCTGCATAGATGCTGAAAAGACAGGTAAATGCCTTCAAAAAACATTTTTAACGTAGCCTGTCACTAAATTAGGAGGTTAGGGGTGGGAGGGAAAGAGTGTAGAAACTATGCTAATACAGTGGGAAGCAAGACCCTCACTTCATCATAGGGATGAATGTCGATCTGCAGCAATTTGCAAATAACACATAATTAGGGATAGTTTTTGTAATGCAAAAATAAACCCTCTAATTATATATCGAAGTGATTGCAGATAATGATAGTGATCTACTAGGAATAGATTAAAGGATTGAGGCCGTTTTCTTTTTTCCATCTCATTCAGACATTGAGGTTTTCTGCATTGACCTGTAGAAATGGCATTAATGGGAAACACTGAAGAAATGAGATCATCCTCAAATCCTCAGCAGTCCCACTAGCTAGTCAAACAAACGAGAGAGAAAGGAAGCAGCCCCTCATTTGGATCAGTTTTGTAAGCCCCAGGCAAAGGTTTTAGTGCTTTGGGCATTTATCAGAAAATCTTTTTTTCTTTCTAACTTCCATACTAGAAGAGGTCCCTCCCTACTCCCCTCCTCTCTTCCTCTCCTTCCCTCTTTCTTTTCTTTCTTACTGGTATAATCCTTTGCCCTACAAGAACACCATCAACTTTCTGGTTTTTTTTTTTTAATAAGTTCTGAAAATACTTTAAGTTCTTCAGAAAGCAAAGTTATTTCGAGAACCCAAAATATTCTTACTTATTTTTATTAACTCGTAATATTATACTTCTGGTATAAATGGTTCCTATGTTCAAAATGGAAAAGCAAATGTATGTAATGGATTTGGTCAGAGGAGAGTGTCTCTTTTGAGCAGGTTGGAAACAGCTCTCCTGGGCACACTTAAATCCCATATCAAGTATCAAGTACTCCTGGCCAGTCACTGCTACTGGGTTCCAGTACATACCCTCAGGTATGGGGCAAGAATGATGAGATGCCCAGTGTTATGCAAAACTGATTGACATTGTAAATAGGGAAATATGAAGGGGCTAAAAGAGATATTTCACTCAAACCAGTAGAATTTTGACACCAGTAGACTGACTGTGATAAAATGTGTAAAATTAATATCCAGAACAATCACTAAAAGAATCTATACAAAGAACCAGGAGTGATGGTGCAAGCCTGTAATCCCAATAATTGGGAGGATGAGACAAGAGAGTTGCAGATTCGAGGCCATCCTCAGCAATTAGTGAAGCCCTCCTCAACTTAGTGATAGCCTGTTTCAAAAACTGTCAAAATGACAGTTGTGATGTCCACTGAGATGGGCACACTGGAGAGGAGGTTTTGTGGGTGAGAATGAGGATGAGCTAAATTTTGAGATATTCAAAGAGAGCTACCAAAATACAGCTAGATATGTGAGAAGGTGGAAAGGACAAAAATAGAGATTTACAGTCAGGTGGTAACTGAGGCAATAGGTTTACCTGAATTTCCCAAGGAGGGAGTATAGAGTGAAATATATGTGAATACATATATATATATATGTGTGTGTATATATATCCATACATATATTCATACATATTTATATATTTATATATTTAGAGCCTTAAATGTTTAAAAATTCTGAAATTTTATGTCTGTCTAAAGGCAGATCAGCCTGCAAAAGAATATAGAGAAGTGATCAAATATGTTAGTAAAAATCCAAGTACATGTGACATTGTGGAAATTAATGGCATATAGTATTTCAAAGGAATAAGTGTTCAAAAGTGAAGGCTGCAAAAAAGACAAGTAAGACTAGAACTGAAGTGATCACAGGATTCTTTTTTTTTTTTTTTTTTTTTTGAGATTGAGATCATTAATAACCTTAGGAAGAGGAATTTGGTGGAAGAAAGACATTAGAAGTAAACATGAAGAGGATAAAAAAGTGAGTAAAAAGAAATTAATGAAAATGGTAAGTATATCATAGGTTCCCAAAATAAGTAATGCCGCCTCCTGGAAGGTGTTAAAATAAAATATAGACATAAAAGGATGTCAATTTGTCACTGCACCTTTTTGGTTATTTGCTTAAAGAAGATTGATTTGTAGGGATTTCATTGAGTAATTCCTGTTTCTGAAAGGGAGTTAGTAAGCCAAATAAGTCTGGGAATCGATGGGCAGATCATTCTTTTTTTTTTTTTTTTT
>PVLC010015244.1:0-32482 GCA_004027655.1 Graphiurus murinus
TTTTATTCATATATACAGAATCTCTCTCTCAGCTAGAAACTTTTATTGACCTTTAAACACATTCAATCTTAATGATTCTTTTTATTTATTTTTAGTTGTAAGGCTCTAGATTCAATATTCAGCAGGAAAGCTACTGATTGTTCAGCTTTGTTGAGGTATAATTGGCAAGTAAAAATTGTATATAAGGAATACAGCTTGATATTTGATATACTTATATATTGAAAAATAATCATCAAAATCAAACTGTTAACATATCCATCATCTCATGTAGCTATCACTTTTTCACTGTTTTAAAACATGAAATTGGATGACACCATCTCCCACTAGATCATGAGAATGACTTATGATCATTCTTACAAATATTCACAATAGTTATGAATAAGACCATCAAACCCAGTGTGATATGCATTCTCCCTGCATCTCGTCTCATCCTGATCTTAGCATCTAATATGCATCCAGTGTCTTCCTCCAGCAAATTATTCACTTCTATGCCTAATCAATTTCACCTCATTTTTGGATGTTAACACTCTATACTTACACAGGTAACTCTCTCATTAATTTCTGGAGTAGGAGAGATCCCTACTTATGAATTATGTTTCTGCTTCCCTGTAGTAGTCTCATTTTAGCATTTACTTGGGCAATAGATTTATTTTCGCAAGACTCCTTCCGTTGCCTAGAGGGAAAGGATTATGTTCTGCCTTGCTCTCAGCATTGAATTCTGAGCATCACACACAGGACTTAACATTTAAAAGACACTTTAAAATTTAAAATAAAAATACTATAACTATCTATCTCTCCCCACCCAGGGCTTTTCTTAATACATATTTATCTCTACAGAATTTCCTGCATTGTTGGAGCTCAATAGATGTTAAATAAATGAAATGCATTGGAAGGAAATTTGCACTGAAGACACTATATCAGAACAGAATCAGGTACAATTTGAATCTTAACCTAAAAACATTAAATGTAAATAAAAGATCTATAGGTGCCAGATATAGATACATATATATACATATATATATAATTATATATATAAAATTCAATGAAATAATGTACAATATAAATACAATTAAATTTTTGATATACAACTATGTATGTAATTATTCCTTCTAATTCTAAAAGAAAGTAGAGTGTATTCTTTCTGACAGCATTATTAAATGCAGCCAACATTCCATAAGCAATCATACAGTGTTAATTATTCTCAACTATATACAAAGGATGAACAGTATCATTTAGATGTATAATTAATTATAAAGTCTCTTTATTTAACATAGAGTAATTACACCCCATCAGTACATGTTGTTTCTATTCTCACTGACAATTTTTTAATTTATATTTTCTAGATACCACTTTTTCAACACTCCATTGAAACCCTATCTACTAATGTCCTTAATGATGTTCTTTTGTTAGAATTCAATAAACGTTTTCTTTTATGCTTCCATACTTCTCTGATTATTATTACCACTTCAGATTATTTTTCCCAGTTTGACAGCCCCTCATGTACAGGCAGTTAAAAGTATAATAACTGAATAACTTCTTGGTTGAATTTACATCTCATTTTCTACTTACTGTACAAATTTGTCTATAATATTGTATACATTCCTAGTAGAATCAAATTTATTATCACAACATTGGTTAGCATTAATGTATAGATAACTGACAAATCTATAATCAAAAAAGAAAACATCATATTTGAAAAAGTCATTATTATAATTAATAAATTCTAGATTTTAATTTTCTTGTCTTTTAGTTCCAATTCTCATTAGTGATTGCTTTCTTTTACTTTTTTCTGTATCTTTCTTGATCTCTTAAAATAATCTAGCCTGGTTTTCTAATTCCCTCTGGTGACTTTTTATTTTTAGATATTTATTGATACCTATTTTTTTTTTTTTGCATAACACACTTTCTACCTCACTTCCACATACTTCATTCTCCCCAAAAAGGCATTAATTAAACTTGTCTCTTCCATTTCTAAGTTGTTCTTCCTTTTTGGATTTCCCCTTGCCCTGCCTGTGCATGACTTCTCCCACTTTCCTGTCTCTGAATGTGGTCTCTACTCCCATCTTATGTTCTTCATAAGTATCTGATGAACATCTTCCAAGTCATATAAGCTTAATGAGTTCATGATCCTACTCTACTACTGACCCTGACACCTACCATCAGTTTTCTCTTTCAATTCTGCTACATTTTTAGTGGCAACCACCAGCACTCCCCCCTTATCCAGACTCAGAATTTATGTCAAGGTCTATCACTCAGTGTTTTTTATCCCCCCATATAAAATGACAATGGTGCTTTAGACTCATTCTCCAACTGTTCTTTCACAAATGGCCTTTCCTTTCTACTCATAAAGAGATGGCACTTGTTTTAGACCTTCATCAACTGTTGATTTAACAAATATTATTTATTCTGTAAATATTACCAGGTTGATATTGAATTGGAAACTCATTTTCTTTAACATATCTATATTTATATATTTTTCACTTGGGCTAATGGAATTGGTATATGGCAAACTCTCATCTTCCTCCAGTTCTTGATAAAAATAAAAACTATACCAAGGAAAGTCAATTATTGTAATTTTTATATGACTATAGCAAGTCTTTTCAATGAATTTTAAGAAATAGTTTGCAGCTTAATTAAAATTAATTATAACAATAGAGGAATGACCTGCTCTAAAGCTCTGTTTCTTTACCTTCTTGCTACCAAGAGAGGTATGGTCTAAAATCTCATCAAGTTGCACACTTATTTTCATATACTTTTCTGCATGTATATTATATTTCAATTAAAATATGTTAATATAAAATTAACTACAGCCTCACTTCAAAGATCAAATAATTATTTGGTCCATGAGTGTGCCAAGTACATTCCAGATACTGGGAACACAGAGAAAGACATGAACACTTATGTTTGAAACAAAAAACATCTAAATAAATAATAAGGATGATTCTAAAAAGTATTAAATAGTATCAAATAAACAACTTGATAGATAGAGATGGAGAGAGATGGAGATGTGGTAAACTATGTACATGGGACAGTCTGAGAAGCATCTCTTAGGAGTCAACTCTGAGTTGAAACATGGAATGAACCTAGGTGCCCAACAACAAATGAATGGATTGGAAAAATTATGGGTTATATACACAGAAATCTTTCCCAGCTACTCTTCTGATAGAGAACTAATATCTAGAATATACAGAGAGCTCAATAAAATAACAGCTAAGAAAACAAATAACCCAATCAAAAATGGGCAAAGGATCTAAATAGACACCTCACAAAAGAAGAAATACAAATGGCCAATAAATGTATGAGGAAATGTTCAACATCATTAGCAATCAGAGAGATGCAAATCAAAACTACCTTGAGATTTCACCTAACTCCAATTAGAATGGCAATCATCAAAAACACGAACAACAACAAATGCTGGCGAGAGTGTCGAGAAATGGGAACCCTAATACATTGTTGGTGGGATTGCAAATTAGTGCAACCGCTTTGGAAAACAGTATGGAGGATCCTCAGATGAATGGGAATGAACCTACCATATGATCCAGCAATACCACTTTTGGGTATCTACACAAAGGAATTGGGGAAGGGGTTCATTGAGAAATGTGTGCATATATGCCTTTATTAGCTTGTACCTAACAAAGATGTATGATTACAATGCACCAATTAACATATATATATATATATATATATCATATATCATATGACAAAGAGAATACCTACCTATGTGCATGGAGCTACTTCTCTTTTTTTCTCTCTCTATATGTTCATACATACATATACTATCAAATGTCATATGTGTATATACATAACTATAGATGTAACAGACTTTAACATTTATAGCTGCTTTATCACATAACATTAATTTTATTTTGTGGTTACATAAATTTGATATTCTCTGATGTTAGTAGTCTTTTTTGCATGTGAATTTTCATGATTTGTTAAAAGGAATTTTGAGTTGATTATTGTCTAATTGTATAATTAGTCTAATTAGACTAATTATAACTAATTATGTAATTGATGTAAATATGTTCAGTTGTGTAATTAGCTGCTGTAATTACAATATACAAGATGATGTCATGGACATCTTTACAAAAGTTCTAGAAAAATGGCAAATGAATGTGTAATTTGTAAAATTTAAGTACATACTTATTGAACAATTACAAAATAATTCACAACAACTATATTTAAACATTTCTAATTCTTTTTTCTTTTTTCCTTAACAGTTCTGGGGATAGAAACTGTGGTCTTGCACATGCTAGGCAAGCACTCTACAACTGAGCTACTTTAGGAATGGTGGCCCCTTGTAACATTTTTTTTAAAGATAAAAATAAACATAAAGTATGCTATACCTTATTTTTAAGTCATTGGTAACACATAGCTTTACCAATGTTAATACTGCTTTATTTAGAAAATACCAATATTCTCAAGCAGTTTTCCATGTCACTTTTCAAATAACCTGGAACATTATAAAAGTACTTATTTTAATTAGTTATAATTATCCTCAGATATTGGCAAAACATAAGGCCTTCCAATATACATTCATTTCTGCATCTATAAAGTTTATGCATTTAAAAAACAATAATATATGCTGGCTTGCTGGTGTCTTTCAGTATTAAGTGAGTAGACGTATAAAACATAATTATATGCATAATTATCCATTTTATTATATTCTTATTATTTCATATCAACCTCAGAAACACAAGCCAATTTCATTCTGTAAACATTATCTATAAAAAGCAGTAAATAAGATTTTGTCACTCAATAAGATTGTGAAATATTCAATTCAAATTGATAGTTATTAACCTAGTATGAGTGGGAGTATAAGCTAGAGATATATCATTGTTTTATAAGTTCATTTAATTAAACATAAGACTATTGAATAGCATTATTAATGAAAATCTAATATCCTTAAACTATTTAATTTTCTAACATTAAAAGAATAAGCAGCCAGATGATCCAATATAGTTCCCTTAAGCCTTCCCACTTTCAAAGTACACAATTCCCCACCCTTACCAATTTTTGTCCCAGCCAACCAGACATTTCACACAAGCAGAAAACCCTTGGTGATACTTCTTTCCTCTACATTTTTTGCAGATTCTAATGTTTTCACTGTAAATACTCCCTCTATAGCATTATCATGTACCTATTCTTTGCCAATGATTTTTAGTTTGTCTCATAATCACTTTTTAACATTATATCTGTGATATTCCTTTGAAGCAGCAAAAAATCAACTAAGACATGCTCCAATACAAATGATGCTACCAAGCTGGGCATGGTGGCACACACTTGTAATCCCAGTACTTGGGAGGCTGAGACAGGAGGATCTGGGTTCATGATCAGCCTCAACTACTTAGGCCCTCTGCAACTTAGTGAGACCCTGTTTCAAAATAAAGGAAAAAAATAGGACTGGGGGGGTGTAGCTTGGGTAGAATGCCCCTGGGTTCAACCCCCAGCTCAGCAAAAAAAATGGTTTTTAATTATAATAAAATAGCAGTAGGTGATGACAAAATATCTCTATAACCAACACTTAAGAATAAAATATATATGAACAAAAACATTAGCGTGTTAAGTAAAACTAAATCCTATCTCATTACAAATAACAAAGCCATTATAGAAAGGAAGAAGGTCAATCTTGAGAAATATTTCAAAGATCTGATATAAAATTAATTTTAAATCAAAAGCAAATTTGATGTGCAGGATAAATAAATGATGCCTTTAATTCAATAACAAAATTCTTTATAATTAAAATGTGTGGCTTTTCTGATGTAGATAAAAATAATCAGATATAACTTTGTAAATTAGAACCTAAACAAAAGTTATATTTTATCATTGTAAAAAATAAAAGCAACTAGGTAAGTCTACTCTGTTGCTTTCTACCATTGGACAAATATAATCCACAGGACTTCAAAATTTCTAAGGCAGCTACAAAGAAGAGGTCATTGTTTTCTATCATGTAGACTCACACAAATACATAAACTAAAAGCAGTGTCTAAACTTAATAAACCTAAATAATACCTGTATTGGAAAATTTTACATATGCTGTTCATAGAACAATACTATATCTGAAAGCTGAGCATAGTGGTGCACTCTCTTGGAATCCCAGTACTTGGGAGACTGAGAGAGGAGAATCACAGGTTCAAAATCAGTCTCATCAACTTAGTGAGACTATTGGCAACCTAGTGAGACCCTGTTTCAAAATAAAAAATAAAATGGAGCTGGGGATGTAGCTCAGAGGTAAAATGCCCCTGGGTTCAATTCCCAATACCACATGCACGCACACAGGTGCACACACACGCACACACATACACAAAACCAAAAATACTATACCTGAGAAAGAACTATAATAAGATGAAAGGGACTAAAAATTTTTCATTGCCTGATTATGATATATTGTTAATATCATCTCCTCAGATCAATAACCTCATTATCAGTTTCCATAAATTGACCCACTGATTCACCATAATTTCACTCAACATTTGGTGGTAGCCTTATTATAGAGACTGGCAAGATCCTAAAACTTAAGTAAAAATGCAAAGGAAATTGAACATCCATAGCAATTCTTAAAAATATAAATACATACAGGAAAGCTTCTAACTGTTTAAGATTGATTTTGTATCCAGACACTTTGCTGAATTTGTTGATCAGTTCTATAAGCCTTTTGGTTGAGTTTTTTGGGTCTTCTAAGTATAGTATCATGTCATCTGCAAATAGGAATAGTTTTAGTTCTTCCTTCCCTATTTTTACCCCTTTGATTTCCTTCTCTTGCCTTATTGCTCTGGCTAGAGTCTCAAGTACTATGTTGAACAGAAGAGGTGATAATGGACATCCTTGTCTTGTTACTGTTTTTAGTGGAAACTCTTACAGTTTTTCCCCATTTAATAATGTTGGCTGTGGACCTATTGTATATTGCCTCTATGATGTTGAGGTATATTCCTTCTATTCCAATTCTCTACAGTGCTTTTAGCATGAATGTGTGTTAGATTTTGTTGAATGCTTTTTCAGCATCTATTGAAATGATCATGTGATTGTTGTCTTTGGTTCTGTTATGTGGTGAATTACATAGATTGTTTTTCGTATGTTAAACCAGCTTTGCATTCCTGGGATGAACCCAATGTGATAACTGTGTACAATTTTCTTAATCTGGTTTTGAATGCGCATTGCTAGTATTTTGTTTAGCAGTTTTGTTTCTAAGTTTATCAGCGATATAGGTCTGTAGTTTTCTTTTCTTGAGCTGTCTTTATTTGGCTTTGGCATTAATGTTATGTTGGCTTCATAGAATGTATTTGGAAGAGTCCCATTTCTTTGATTTCATGGAATAAATTGAGGAGTGTTGGGATTAGCTCTTCTATAAAGATTTTCTAAAATTCACTTGGAAAACTATCTGGGCCTGGCTTTTGTTTGATGGCAGACTCTTTATTGTTGCTTCAATCTCTTGGATTGCTATTTGTCAGTTTACATTTTTTATATCTTCTTGAGTCTGTTGAGGAAGTTTGTATGTGTCAAGAAATTTTTTAATTTCTTCTTGATTTTCTGTTTTGTTGAAGTATAGCTTTTCAAAGTAGTTTCTGATAATCCTCTGGATTTCCACACTGTCAGTGGTGATAGCACCCTTTTCATCTCTTATTTTGGTAAATTGGGTTGATGCTCTTTTTCTTTTGGGTAGGTTGGCTAGTGGTTTATCTATTTGTTTATTTTTTTCAAGAAATCAGCTTTTGGTTTTGTTGATTTTCTGTATTGATTTTTTTTTTACTCTCTATTTCATTGATGTCTGTTCTGATTTTAATAATTTCCTATCTTCTACTGGCTTTGGGATTAGGCTGTTCCTCTTTTTCAAGGGCTTTGAGATGTGTCACTAGATTGTTTATTTGGTGATTTTGTGTTGTTGTTTTTTTTTTTTATTATAATCACATATCTTTGTTAGGTACAAGCCGGTAAAAGTATATATGCACACATATCTCATTTAACCCTTCCCCAATTTCTGCACCACTC
The DNA here is from genome assembly GCA_004027655.1 of Graphiurus murinus. Lineage (NCBI taxonomy): Eukaryota > Metazoa > Chordata > Mammalia > Rodentia > Gliridae > Graphiurus > Graphiurus murinus. The sequence continues at coordinate 7,987 of PVLC010015244.1, forward strand.
CCTCTGTCTCCCTCTTTCTCAACTTCAGTTTAATGATTGACTTTGATATGGTAGTGAAAGTACTTCATGCAAATTAGGGTGTTTACCTCCCCCTCCCCATCAATTTCAGTTAAGTCACCTTCTTTGCTCATCTAAGGTTTCTCCTTCTTCATCTAGAGTCCCTCTTATGTCCTGCTTTCTCCTTAGCTTCTGCATATTAGGGAAAGCATACAATTTTTTACTTTTTGTAACTGACTAATCTCATTACCATGTTTTCCAATTCCATCCATTTCTCTGAAAATGACATGATTTTGTTCTTCTTTATGGCTGAGTAAAATTCCATTGTGTACATATCCCACAGTTTTACAATCCATTCAACTGTTGATGGATATCTCAGCTGGTTCCATAGTTTGGCAATTGTGAATTATACAGCTATAAACATAGATACACATGCATTAGTCTGGTAGTTTGGTTTCCATTCTTTTGGGTAGATACCTAGAAGTGGTATTGCTGGATCATATGGTAGCTTCATTCCCATTTGTCCAAGGATGCTCCATACTACTTTCAAAAGTGGTTGCACTAATCTACAATCCTACCAACAATGTATTAAGGATCTCACTTCTCTATATCCTCTCCAACATTTGTTGTTGTATGTGTTTTTGATAACTGCCATTCTAATTGGGGTTAGGTGAAAACTCAAGGTAGTTTTGATTTGCATCTCTCTGATTGCTAATGATGAACATTTCCTCATACATTTATTAGCCATTTGTGTTTCTTCTTTTGTGAAGTGTCTATTTAGATAATTTGCCCATTTCTGATTGGTTTATATGTATACTCAGTGCTATGAATTTTTTTCATAGTATTGCCTTCAAGGTATCCCAGAGGCTTTGATATGTTGTGTCTCTATTTTCATTTGTTTCTAGGAATTTCTTAATTTCTTCCCTTACTTCTTCTATGACCCATTTCTCATTCAGCAGTGTGATGTTTAGTTTCCATGTGTTTATGTGGTTACTCTGGATTTTCTTATAGTTGATCAATCATAAAAAGTCATACATAAAAAGTCATAAAAAGAAATACAGAAAACATTTCCACTCACAATATTGCCTCAAAAAATAAAATACCTAGGAATAAGCCTAACCAAGGAGGTAAAAGATCTTTACAAGGAAAATTATAAAACATTGAAGAAAGAACCCGAAGAACACCTTAGAAAATGGAAAGATCTTCCATGCTTTTGGATAGACAGAATAAATATCATCCAAATGACCATTCTTCAAAAAGGTTCAATGCAGTACCCATTAAATTACCAAAGTCACTCCTCACAGACATAGGAAAATCAGTTCTTAAATTCATTTGGAACAATAAAAAGCCCAGGATAGCCAAAGTAGTTCTTAGCAACAAGAACCATTAAGGAGGCATAACAATACTTGACTTCAAACTGTACTACTAAGTCACAGTAATAAAAACAGCATGGTATTGGCACAAACACAGACATATAGACCACCAGTGGAGCAGAATAGAAGACTCAGAAACAAACTCACACACTTACAGTCAATTGATTTTTGACAAAGGGGTCAAAAACATACATTGGAAAAAAGGTAGCCTCTTCAACATATGGTGTTTGCAAAACTGGTAAATTATATGCAGAAAAATGGAAATAAATCCCACTTTCTCACCCTACACAAGAGTCAATTCAAGTTGTATCAAAGACCTGAAAGTCAGAACAGAGAACTTGCAGCTACTTGAAGAGGGCATAGTTCCGACATTTTAACACATAGGCACAGGTAAAAACATTCTCAACAAGACCCTAAAGGCACAAGAAATCCAAAGGAAAATCAATACATGAGATTGCATTAAACTGAAGATATTTTGTGAAGCAAAGGGAACTATCAAGAACCTCAAGAGAGTGCCAAAAGAAAAGAAATTTACCAGCTACTCTTCCGATAGAGGACTGATATCCAGAATGTACAGAGAACTCAAGAAACTTACCACTAAGAAAACAAATAACCAATCAAAAAATGGGCAAGTGAACTAAATAGACACTTCACAAAGGAAGAAATACAAATGGCCAATTATTGTATGAGGAAATGTTCAACATCATTAGAAATCAGAGATGCAAATCAAAACTACCCTGAGATTTCACCTTACCCCAATTAGAATGTCAATCATTAAAACACAAACAACAACAAATGCTGGAGAGGGTGTGGAGAAGTGGGAACCCTAATACATTGTTGGTAGGACTATAGATTAATGCAAACACTTTGGAGAACAGTATGGAGGATTCTCAGATGAATGGGAATGAACCTACAATATAATTCAGCAATACCACGTCTGGGTGTCTACTCAAAAGAATGGAAACCAAACTACCAGACTAATGCATGTGTTTATAGCTGCACAATTCACAATTGTCAAACTATGGAAACAGCCGAGATGTCCATCAACAGATGAATGGATTACAAAACTATGGGATATGTACACAATGGAATTTTACTCAGCCATAAAAAAGAACAAAATCATGTTATTTGCAGGGAAATGGAGGGACCTGGAAAACATTATGTTAACTGAAATTAGTCAGGGACAAAAAGGAAAAAATCAAATGCTGTCCCTAATTTGCGGAATCTAGGGAGAAAGTGGGCCATAGAGGGACTCTAGACAAAGCAGGAAAACCCTAGATGAGCAAAGAAGGTGACCTATCTGAAGGTGATGTGAGCAGGGTGAGGGAAAAACACCCGAATTCACAGGATGTACATTCATAAACATTCCAAAGTTAGTATCTAAAAGAAAAAATTAGAAGGGGGCAGGGGAAAGGGAATGGGGTAGGAATTAGGGAAGCATTAAATGAGACTTGTGTGCATGTATTACTCTACCAGTTTGTACCTCACAACAATGCACCAAAAAACTAAAATTAAAAATATAAACACATTTTGAGGTGGTCTGCTTACTTTACTATAAAGCTATAGTAATGAAGAAAGTGCAGACACAAAAATTGACAAATAGGTTCGTAGGAAAATAAATAGTTTATAAATAGTCAAATATATAGAACATACTGATTTTTAATCAAATGTGAAAGAAATTTAGTGGTGAAAGAATGATTCCTTCAATAAATGATGCTAGAAAATACGCATATCCATTTTGAAAAATAAATAAATAAATCTAAAGTATTCTTTGACCCCATAAACAAAAGTAAACTCCGATTATAAACAGTACATATTTGGTGAATATAAGTGAATAATAATTATTGCAAAGAATAATTGTTTTAATAAAATAAAATAATTAAAATTATACATAGAGAATTAATATATTATACAAAACAATAAAATACAAGAAGGGCAAATCTTGTTAAAGTATTCTAGAGGTCTATTATTATTGAGGAAATAGTAAAGTAATAAGAATAAAAGCATAATTTTTAAGGTTTTAATAAGCAGTTCTAAGATACTATAACTCTTAGTTAAATAGAAGAGAAAATGAAATAATTAAAAAATATTTGATAGCCAGGTGTGCTGGTACATGAATGTAATCCCAATTCTTGGATCACAGGTTCACAGCCAGCCTCAGCAATTTAATGAGGCCCTGTTTACAAATTAAAAAAAAAAAATTGTGCATAGCTTGGAGGTAGAATGCCCTTGGGTTCAATCCCTCTAACACACACACACACACACACACACACACACACACACATACACACACGCAGACACACACTTGGTAAATTCACAAGATGGCAAGAAAAGAGAGAAGTACAACCGGTAGATCATATGGAAAAAGTAAGTAGTTATATCAGTCACTGGATTAAATGTACTAAAAATTAAAGTTGTTCTTGTTCTATTGATTAAAACAACAAAACCTATTTACTAATTACAAGTGACATGCGGCAAATATATGGATAGAGACTGAAAGCAAAAGCTGAGGAGAATGTCTACCGATATCCCCTCCCACACACACAAACCAATAGAAAGTTTGTGTATTAAATTAATGACAGAGGAAGCAGACCTTAAGGCAAGAAATACTTCTAGAGGTAAAGAGGGACACATCTTAAAGATAACCTGACAGGAAGATATAATTTTAGGAAGGTAACATATCCATATAATCATTCAGGAAGATACAATAATTCTAAATCTGTATGTACTTAATGTTATAATTACAAAATACATGGAGCAGAAATTGATAGAAATAAGGAAGAAAGGCGCAAATTTGCAACTATAGTCATAGATATTAACTATCTTTCTCAATAGCTTTTAGAAAACCAGATGCAAAAAATCAGAAAATATATAACTCTGAACAACACAACTACAAATGTGACCGTATTGGAACTCAGTAATTTTAGAATGCACAGTATTTGGGTGGACATGGAACATTTATGAAAGTAGGCCATAGGCTGTGCAGAATGCAAACCTCAATTTCCAAAGGCTGAAATTATTCAGGGTCTGCTTTCTGACACAATAGATTAAACTAGAAAGCAATTAAAATTATAACTAGGAAGTCACCAGCAGTTGGAAATTAAATACATTAACATTTATGATATTCTCATTCACGCTCACATTTCACTATTTCTTTAAAGGACAAAGAAGAATAGAGTGATAGGGAATGATTTGGAAGTTACCAGTAAATTGGAGTCAATCTTAACTGTTCTGTAGCTAGTAATCCAGATATTTCCATGGGAATACTGGCTCAACTTTTAACACATACTTACTGAGAATCTTCTGTGTGTCATCTACTGTTCAAGCTGTTGAAAGGACTGTCTCTATATTTAGTGAGTTTTTATTCAAACATAGATAAAACAATTTGATAGTTTTAGACTATGAGAAAAATAAAAGTGGTAATTGAGAAAGAGCAACTATGGAAAGGAAAATATGTTACTTCACATATGATTTCCTAGGGAAGGCTTCTCTGAGGTGATGAGTCTTCAGTGTTTAGAAGCATCCTGCCATGTTATTTATGTAAAAGAATAAAATAAAATAAAATTCTGAGTGAATGGAGGCACAGGTAAGCTTGTCTACCCTAGGGATGATCTGCCCAGAACAGAGTGATATGTTAGAGGAATGTTAAATAAGAGAAGGTAAAGTTTAGACAGGCATGGTAACACATGTCTATCATTCCAGTACATGGAAGGCTGATATGGGAGGATCATTGGTTTTGAGATCCGCCTCAGCCAATTATCAAGGCCCTTAGCAATTTACTGAGACCCTTTTTCAAAATAAAATAGGGCTAGGTATATGGATTAGAAGTAGGTCTGGGATCAATCTCACTAAGTAAATAAATAAATAAATAAATAAATAAATAAATAAATAAATAAATAAATAAATAAATAAAACATACATACATACATACATACATACATGCATAGAAGGTAAGGTTGAACAGAATGTTTTCAGCCACAGAACAGTATTTGAATTTATTTTAAACAATGAGATACCACTAAAGAAAGAAAAGCAAGAAAAATTTTATCTATTTACTTTTTAAATAATCACTCTGTATATTTGGAGCTCTGTGAAACAAAGCATGAAGACCAGTCAGGAGCCTACCGCAACATTCCATAAAGAAATAATGGAAGTTGCATGATATTGTTGGATTCATGTATATCAGGCCCACACAGCATCTCAAACTGCATGCTATGAAGAAAAACACAGATAATGTCTTGACTGTGAACTAGTTAGCACTGCCCGTGGTGATAAGAAGAAACTTAACATACACTGATGTTTAAACATTTCTATCAGCTTAGCCTAAAAAATACGCTTATTATTAACAAATTAAATATGCACAAAATTTAAAGATATGAAAGTGTTTCTTGCTCCACCATGATATTTAGGATAAATACAAAGCCAGTTCAGAAGGAGAGATAAAGCCACATAGCTAAGTAATAAAGTTAAGAAAATAATTTCTAAATAGAAGTCAAAACTGTATGTTACTGGCAATCATTCACTACATCTGCCTAATCCAGAACACAGAATTGCAAGAAAGTTTCTTTGTTTCTTAAATATTTCTTAGGAGAATTAATTCAGACTGTTCAAGAGGCAGAGTTACACACAAAGCCAAAGGTCTGTGCTACGCAGCAGAGTAAAGGCTGGGTGATAATTATGTAAAAGGAGGTAGTGGTATTGAAATATCCAAATTTTAAAAGGTTTTTTTTAATAATAAAAGAATGGGAGAAAAAGAAGGAAACAAAAATAAAAGTTATTTTTAAAAGGCAGAATCAAGAGGTTTCAGTTTGACAGTTCTTGTAAGATGGTTTCTGAAAATTGCTTATATAGAAATAGAAACAAATTCAAGGGAATGAATGAGAAGTTCTGTTGTGCTTGTTTAATAACTTTAAAACAAATTCTTAACTATGTTGGTATATACAAGATTGCTCCAGATTTGGATACAGCTCATGTGTTCCCTTCCCAGTGACTAGATCCATGGGCAGAGAAGAAGCATCCCCGTGGTGAAGCAATGTTTAGAATTACCTATGATCCTAAGGAATCTAGAGGAAAATATGCTTTCCAAAGTTTAATGATGTGTATATTTTCAAAATAAATTTACAATAGAAGGAACAAATATATAATCAGATGGTTATTTAGTTGGGTGATAATTATTTAAAATCATTTTCATAAAAATTTAATAATGAATTTGTAGGTGTACAGAATGTACAGGTGAAATTCAATACTGCCTCCTGGCAGGGGACACGGTTGATGTCACAATGTCCCAAGTCAAGACATGGTAGGATGAGAACAGGCTTCAATACTGTGTCATGATGGACTCACTACTAGCACCTGTGCCATGGTTATTTTTCAGAGATTTGTATTTTGAAAAGTAATAACCCACTCAAGCACTAATCCTTTGAAAAAATACAGAATACATTTTTAAATTCACAATACATTTTTAAATGAAGAAATATATATGATGTGTGCAGATATAACTATATAATCACTGCATTCTTCAATAATTAATGTCTAAATATTGGCAATTATGTTAATGTGAAAGAGTGAGGCCTTATTTGCTATATAAAGAAGTAGGCTTAATTGTTAAAAAAATTGGGATGTTGGGAAATTGACAAACTCAGGATAAGTTTATGCTATTGGAGTTTACGTGTAAAAGTTGTATTAATCATTAAAATTATGAACTAGCATATAATATTTAAAGTTTAGTTGCATATTTCCATAGTTGTGGGCATACAGGTTTCTCCAATCTATATCCCTATTTATCTTGTGGTCTGTATCATTTTAATTAATTTTATTCATGGTCATAACTGTTTTGAATATTTGTCCAAATATATATTTCTCAATTTAAAACTTTGTTACCTTAGATTTGTGCATTTTGCTAGTCATCAAAAAAGCTTTATTATAATAGCTCTCAAATATTCCTTCATTTTTAGTGTTCAAGAATGGTTTTCTACTTTAAGCTGGGCATGGTGGTGTATTCCTGTAAACCTACTACTTGAGAGTCTGAGACAGGAGGATTGCAGGTTTTAGGCCAGCCTTAGCAATTTAGTGATGCCCTGTTTCAAGATAAAAAATTAAAAAGAGCTGTGAAAGCTAGGGAGTAATCTGGATACTAGAGGGACTTCAGATAATGGAGGGGAAACTCCAGTGGAGCCAGGGAGGTGGGCTAAGGGAAATGGGGGTGGGGAGGATCAATGAAGGAAGGAAACACTTCCTAAATACCCTCAATGGAGAAGCAAGGGAATGGGGAGGAAGCCAGGGGAAAGCCCACCAAGTGCTGTGTGGATATATGTCATTATCACATGAATTACATTATGATGTAAAACTATAATGTACCAATAAAAGTATTTAAAAAACTTAAGCCGGGCATGGTGGCGCATGCTTGTAATCCCAGCATTTGGGAGGCTGAGACTGGATCGGAGGATCCGGGTTCCTGGCCAGCCTCAGCTACCTAGTGAGGCATTCTCACTTAGTGAGACCCTGTTTCAAAATAAATAATAAAAAATAGGGCTGGGGTGTAGCTCGGAGGTAGAATGCCCCTGAGTTCAATCTCTAGTACTGCAAAAAAATAAATTAAATAAATAAATAAATAAGGGAGGCCTGGGGATGTAGCTTGGAGATAGAATGTCTTGGGTTTAATCCCTAGTACTAATAAGTAATTAATTAATTAAGTAAGTAAGTAATTAAATAATTCTCTACTCTTGATACATTATACAGGAATATAATTCATGTTTTCTCAAATAAGTTTAATAACTTATTAGCTATTGCCATTTTTAACATGATTAAGGCTCCATTTCTAAACTAAATTTAAAAAAATAAACAAAGGAAATTGAAGAAATTTTTCCTAAAACTAAAGCCAAATACATTTTAAACAGATTTATTCATTCTTTGAGGTTATTTATCATTGCAAATTGGGAAGTTAAAATGTCTCCTTTTAAGAAATATCTTCCATAAAACCAAATCAATCATCAAAATGTATAATTACATACTTTACAATGAAACATAGGAAAATCAATGGATAAAGAAATATGTTAGGATATATTTAATTAAAAAAATAGCCAGGTATGGTGGCACATGCTTATAATCCCAGTATTTGGGAGGCTAAGACAGGGGAATTTCAGACTTGTGACCAGCCTCAGCAACTGAGAGAGGCCCTCAGCAACTCAGTGAGACTTTGTTTCAAAATAAAAAATAAAATTGGGCTGGGGTGTATCTCAGAGGTCTAATGCCCCTGCGTTCAATCCCCAATACCACAAAAAATAAAAAATGTTTTCAAGAGTTGATGTTTTAAATTTATCTACCAAATACATAACAAGTTATTCTTCATATTTCAGTTCTAGGATCATCCAAACACATAGTTTTTTAGAAGTCTAGATTTGGAAAAACTATCTTTTCAAATAGCTATACTGTTGCATGCTGTGTGGATTAACTAAGCGTAAATGTCCTAGTAGAGTGTGTGGAAATACTGTATCTGAACTCTTACCTGGGTGAAGAAGGGTTCATAAATCTCAACCCCTTTATCAGATCCTTGTAGTAACACCTCCTGGCCGCGTCTCCAGCTGTACCGCACAGGTGGGTTGGAATTGGCCACACACCGGAGGAACACTGTTCTCTCGTAGTAAAATTGTTCTTTAGCTTCACCTATACTTTGATGAACAGTTACTACTGGGTCATCCAAATCTAGAAAAAAAAAAAAAACATCCAAGTTGCAATGTTGAATTACATAACTTTTGATGTATTGTGCATATAACCTAACTGAATATCCATATTTTTTTGCTGGGTGAGCTGGTACAAACTTGTAATCCCAGCTACTTCTTCATAGGCTGAGTCATGAGGATCAAACTGTCCAGTCCAAGCTGGGCAACTTAGCAAGATCTTCCTGGGTTCAATCCTCAGTATTTGCTTCCCCCATGTAGGTGCATATTATTAATCAATTGTACTACTTAGTAGGCTCATTTATTCCATTGACTATATTGAAATTATTTACAAAGAAATTTCTAATGAAAAGAAGTGAGAAATATGATAGTAATTTCTTTAAATCTGTATTTTTTTTAGACGGCACAAATGACTTTACATATTTCCAAATCCTTGTCAATAACCACATGTAACAGCTCCACAGGAAAGATCAATATTCAAAACTCTCAAATTGAAGAGTTTAGACCAAACAATGAATCAAAGAAACCAGTAGTAGCAGGGAAATCAGTATCCTATAGCCTACTTGACTATCCCTTAATGTACTGTTTTTTTTTTTTTTAAATAACAACTACTATATTAAAATCAAAACATTATATTTATAAATTAGTCTAATCTTTACAGTAACAAAGTATGGTACTGAACTGTTTTAAATTTTACTTTCATCTCTGATTTTGTGTCTCAGATTATATTTGCTAATTTGAAATGTGCTGACAGATGGCATTATTAAAAGGCATTGATATTTCTACCATTGAATACTAGAAAAAATATGTGCCATTTTACATGCTTTCACAGGGTTTCCTCTTTCTGGAAAAGGTAAAATTGTAAGTACCTTGGGCTTTGTGGATCACAAGTTCACTGTCTCAACTACTCCTCTCTACAAATGTCATGGGGAAGTAGCCAAAGACAATAGGTAAATGAATAAAAAATGAACATTGCTGAGTTCTGGTAGCACATAAACACAGCCACTCCCAGCCAGACTTGGTTAATGGGCTGTAGTTTTTCTAACCCCTAATATAATATGCCCATATGTTGTTTTCCTCAGGAGAAGAAAAAATTAAGAAATGTATCTGCCTTAGAGCAACAAGCTCTTAGTTGTATGTGATAGTTTAAACTTCTCAAGTGTAATGCAAACACTTGCTATTATCATATTCACTCAGGTTTATCCCTTTTAGCTTTATCGCCATGACAGGTTATTTAACTTTCATGATCCTAAATTTTCCTTATCAATAAAATGGAAATAGTAATAGCACCACATTATTCAGGCTGTGGGAGGGTTAAATGAGACAGTCTATAAGGCCTTAGGCACACAGTAAATGCTCAATAAATGTCAGCTTTTACCATTAATAATACTATTATTATCAACACTATTAGGATACATTTAAATAATGGCCACTGATTCAATGTTGTCTTCTTACCTTTATACCATCAATCCATAATGCACTCAACTCTTATTATAAATAGGTACAAATAGGCCACTGACCCATTTGCTCAGGCTGTCAAATGCTTCCAAAGGATAAGCACTTTTATGTGAAAGCCTTAAATAAAAAGCTAAAATATTTATATGGATATAAGAATATGAAGTGAGTGAGCACATGCTATCCGGTATATCTAAAAGGCATTGTTCCTTAGAAAAGATTCTTTTTGATGTGTAAAAATAAGAAAAAGGCAACAAAACTAGGGAATTAATAGCTTCCCTATGGAATCAAAGTAAAGAACAGAATCCAAAATTTGCCCATTTTTTTAAAGTTTTTTTTTCTTTCAAATGTGAATTGCTTGACAGTCCTACTTTGATTTCTAGTTTTGCAACATTCTGAGGATTTTTTTTTCCACCCAACATTAGAATCTTTTCGCAGCTACCTCAAAGGCCTCTAATTTTAGTAGTGCAAATTTACAGAACAACTGCTGCTTTTTGGTAAAATTTAAGGAACTTTCGATTTAAATTCACTCTATTAGCTGTGTAGGAATATATGCAGCCAGGTCTTAATACCTTGTGATGTTTAAGGAGTCTAGAATTATTATCATGAAATGTTTAAAAGTTTTCAAAGCTACTAAATATTAATTTGTTTAGTGATTACTTCTTCATATATAAATCAAATACCTAGAGTAGATTGAGTTACTAAATTCAGCCTTAGTGACTTGAAAAAAGATACTTTAAGTCAATTGTAAACAATTTATTTTCTTTCTTGTTCAAAGAATAATTTCTTGTAATCAAAGTTTATTTTTTAGAAGATATGAGTTGCATTCTGTTATAAGAATAACATTTGGAAAACAGAAAGCTTAGGAAAAAAACAGAATAGGTTGGTCAACAATTGGCTGATGTCACAACCGTGATTATCCTTGACTGAACAGTTAATAGTATTCTACTTTACACAATCATTCGTTGATGACTCCCTAAATCTCTTTTTATTAGGCAGTATTTGTCAATAGGCTCAATCAGGAATAGATTAGACCTGAACAATTGTTAAACATGTTCTTCCTGGGTCTAGATGAGTTCTGTGTCACTAGACTTCAGATAATCTAATCCTGTGACAGCAGCTAACTGAGCATTCTATTGGCTAAGTCATCGGTCAGATTCACTCATGTTTAGGAATTTGTACTTTATAAAATTTGTAAGTCAAATTATCTCTTTAGAATTAAAAACTAACATGCCTAAACAGGGTTTATTTTAGACAAGTCAAATCATGGCATGGCTAAAAGGATATATTTTAAGGGAAATTACACGTATCTATGTGTCATATGCGTATGCCAATGTGAATAAATCAGTACCATACAAATAATTATATATTATACATACATATAAAATAAAGTTTATATTACATATAAATATCAAAATATTTTAATAAGTATTCTATATAATTCTAAATAAATATTGAATATATGTATTTGTCTTAGGTTAGATTTTTGAGAAAAGAGAAACTAAAGGAATTGTGTATACCAAACATATTGGATAGTACCTTCTAGGTCAACCATGTGACTAAATAAAGGAAGGAGGGTTGGGCAGGAAGAGGGCTCAGATACACTGCAGCTGCAACAAAGGTCTGGGTGGCTGTGAGACATTTCAGAGCTGTGAAGTCCCCTCAGAGTTGTCCTATCCTGAGACAAAGGGGCTAAGCTTTATCTACCACCCCTTGTGGCATCAACCAGTCACTCAATTTGTGGTGCTTCCCACTAGGGGGATGGCCTTGGAAAGGGCAACTCTGTGTGGTTTAGGGCAATTTCTAGGAAGGGACTTAGTTGATGGGCATCAGCTGCTAATACTGTCAGCAGCTAAAGGAAAGGGTGTCAGTCTCAAAAAAGGCATCTGTCTGGTGCACTATAGCATCCATTGGGAACACTTTCTATCTATGATCATTCTATCTGAGACAAAACTAATCCAAGATTGTTGTTGGGCTCCTTTTATGGAAACCTTTCAAAAAAATGGTGGTGGGATGTTATTCATCATCTACTATTACCATTCTAGACTGCTTGTACCTTGAAATAGTACATCTTGTGGGGTAGGTAGCTTCCCTGATGAGTTTACCAGGGCTTTTTCACTGAGAAATGTGAGATCTTGATCACCATACTCTTCTCAAGTCATGCCTGATACACTGAACAGTTTGCCAGCAAAATTGGAGAAGAGAATAACTAGAAATGACTCAGTGGATCAACAAAATGTAAAACACGATTTTTACTGCCTCACTATGCAAAAGACAGTCCTGCCTCTAGCAGAGCCTACAATATAGATACTCTTGTAAGTATAATGACTGTTCTTACCCACTTTTTCCTGAAACTGGAGCCTAAAGTAACTGAGTAATTGCCATAGTTTAAAGACTAATGGGGCTCTTGCTCTGTCATTTAAGAAAAGCTTTTTTCCTTTTCTGGGAACTGGGAACTCTACACTGGCACAGCCCAGTGTTGCGGGAAGAGAAGCACAGATTCCCCAAATGGGTCACTGGATAGGATGGTGGTAAATGAGGTCACTCCTTGGTTCTTGGACCTATGTATTCTATGGGGGGCAGAGGAAAGCATCATATAATAATGGTCATTGATTTAGGATTTCACTGCATCCTATATGACATCACTCTCTTCTCAGTGGACATTATCTCTGCAGGACTCAGCGTCCCTTTCAATAGACTACTGTATTATTCTATCAAGCAGACATTTTTAGGTTATGTAGTATGTGTCATCACAAGATAATCCTATGGCTTTGTGCCCACTGGAAAATCCTAGATACACAGGCCAACTTGGATTCTGTGTATGTCAGTCCTTAACATATCTTAGTTGTCCCCTTTATGCAGTATATGATTATACAAGTAAATGGATGGAGGCTAATTGTATGAAAGAACCACATACATTTGAAGTGCCATTGCAAAGCTCTTTCAAGTGATTCAGTTGCCCCTTAAGTCTATGAGTTCAAGGTCTTAAACTTGGCTCAGGTTCCTATTTCTGCACATCCTCACCAGAATTTATTATTGTTTGACTTCTTGATGATTGCCATTCTGATTGGGGTTAGATGGAATCTCAGTGCAGTTTTGATTTTCATCTCCCTGTTGCTAATGATGTTGAACACTTTTTTCACATATTTATAGGCCACTTGTATTTCTTCTTTTGAGAAGATTATATTCAGTTCTATTGCCCATTTTTTATTGAGTTTTTTTGTTTGTTAGTTTTCTTTTGTGTTAATTCGTTTACTTCTTTATATGTTATAGATATTAGTCTTCAATCAGAGGAATAGCTGGCAAAGTTATTCTCCCATTCTATATGCTCTCTCTTCAGTTTTTTATTGTTTTGTTTGCTGTATAGAATATATTTAATTTGATGCCATCCCATTTGTTGATTCTTGGTTTTTGTTTCTGGAGCTTTTGATGTCTTATTAAGGAAATCTTTGTCAGTGCCTAAAAGTTGGAGAGTTAGTCCATTTTTTTTCTAGTAAATGCAAAAATTCTGGTCTAATTTCTAGGTCTTTGATCTATCTTGAGTTGACTTTTGCACAGAGTGAGAAGGATTTAATGTCATTCTTCTACATATGGATATCCAGTTTACCCAGCATCATTTACTAAAAAGGCTGTTTTCTCCAAAGTATGCACTTGGCAACTTTGAAAAAAAAAAATCAGCTGGTATAGTTTTGTAAATTTGTCTCTATATCTTCTATTTTACTCTATTGGTGTATGAGTCTGCTTTTATGCCAATATTGTGCTGTTTTTTGCTACTACAGCTCTGTGATGTAATTTAAAATCAGGAAAATTGAAATGTAGTATAATTTAAAATTATGCCTCCAGCATGGTTTTATTGCTCCAAATTGATTTGGCTATTCTGGGTCTTTTGCTTGTTCATATGACTTTTAGGACTATTTATCCTCATTCTGTAAAGAATGATATTGGTATTTTGATAGAGATTGAAGTAAATGTGTAAGTCATTTGTGGTAGTATGGCCATTTTTACAATATTTATTCTTCCTATCCAAGTATATAGGAGGTCTTTCCATCTCGTAATTTTTTTTTTCAAATTTTGCTCCAATGTTTTATAATTTCTCATGGTAGAAGATATTTTTTATTATTAACCTCCTTGATTAAATTTGTTCCTAAGTATTTTCTTTTAGGTTATTATAAATGGAATTGGTTTCTGGATTTCTTTTTCAGTGAATTTATTCATTATTTCTTTATAGAAAATCTATTGGAAGCAGCCAAAATGTCCATTGACAGATGAATGGACTACAAAACTATGGGATATGTACACAATGGAATTTTACTCAGCTATAAAGAAGAACAAAATCATGTTATTTGCAGAGAAGTTGGACGGGGGGGGCACACTAATGTATATCAAGGTTACTCACTAAACTGAACTTGAGAAGGAGGGAGTGCGAGGGAGCGGGGTGGAATTTTGGGGAAGGGGTCAAATGAGAATTGTGAGCACATATATTGTTATCAATTTGTACCTAACAAAGATGTATGCTTACAATGTATGACTAAAAATAAAAATTTTTAAAAATTGATTTTTGTAAGAAAAAATTTTATAGGAAATCTATTGATTTTGTATCCAGCTACTATTCTGAATTTATCAACTTCAGAAGACTTTTATGCTACACTTTTAAATAAGAGTCTTTTTATATTTTGCTAGAGATTTTTTTCTTTTTCTCATATATCACTCTCAAGTGACAATGAATTACACTCATCCTTTAACTTTGTTGTCCACTGCATGAATGGAATCCAGAAAAAACAAACACGATCCATTGTGCTTGTAACTATTACTATTCTCTGAATTCCGCAAAAGCTGGAGATATTAAACTCAGAGTGTTACCTTCCATTGGAATCTACCTTTGTTCTTCATAGGTGAAGGCTTTAAAAATTCACCACTATAATATTCAAGAGTAATTAGTATTCCCTACTGGGTATCAGAAATGGGTCCCTCCATGCAGCCAGCTTGTTAGTTGGCTGAATCTTTGATGAAGACAGGCATTTAGGAAATTTATTATGAAGTGCCCTTAGTATTAGATACTCATTTGGTGGCCAAAACAACAAAAACAAAATGGGGGAGGGGTGGGATTAGGCAGTGCAAAGAATTAAACTGTGACATTACTACGATGACTACATACAATCTAGATAGAGCTCTTGAGTTGAGGACCCTTCAGGTTGTCATGAAGATTTTTCCCACAAAGAATACTGATAAATCACTACACTAGGACTTCTCCAGGTGAGGAGGCTTGATCTTACGTGGATTAGGTGACTCCTCCTGGCTGAGGACAATGCCACAAGAAGGTTTCACATGAGAACTCATATTAGCCAACATTCCAGGATTTCAACAGGGTATCTACTACACAGTTTTATCCAAGGACTTTGATATCGTAATATATAATTTTCTTTAGTCTTTATATATAATTCAGGAAGCAGAAGATCTGCCTCTGTATTTATTCAGTAGTCACTACTTGTACTATATGACTTTAATAATATTATAAACTCATACTAGACTGTTTTATGTCATTGCTAATATTACATTTATGTTTATTTCTTCTCTTAAATTTATACTTTTTTTTTTTTTGCAGTACTAGGGATTGAACCCAGGGGCATTCTACCTCCAAGGTACAACCCCAGTCCTATTTTTTTATTCTTTATTTTGAAAAAGGTTCTCACTAAGTCACAGAGAGCCTCACTAAGTAGCTGAAGCTGGCCGCGAACCTGGATCCTCCAGTCTCAGACTCCCAAGTACTGGGATTACAAGCATGTACCACCATGCCTGGCTTAAATTTATTATAATTGGTAGGCTAGATGTATAAAATTCCAAATTCTAGAAATGTTTTCACTGAAATGGGCAAAGTTCTTAAAAATAAAGACCATATTATTTTTATTATTTAATCATGGCCAAAATTTGTGCATTTTTAAAGTAATTATATAACTGAATATATTATTTGATATATGAATAATTGTTTAAAATATATTTAATGATACAACACATATGATTTCCTATAAAGTATACCCCTAAGTGCACTGGGTCCATATTTTAGTTATATTTGTATTTTTACAAATATTTATTTCTAAAATATATTATAAAATATGTATTTGTTTTATTTGTATAGCTAAAAATCAACATAATGTACACAAATACTTAATAATGACCTCAAATTAACTTAAAGGAAGATTAATCTGTTACCAATATGGTCAATGTTGGTTTTCAGCAAACTTCACATTATATATCATAAAATAATGATCTAAGGAAATTAGTTTTTATCCCTAAATTCAGCAGCTACTTCTTTTTAACTGAAATAATTTTCTTGAACTTTGAGTTTTGGCTGGTTAAGTATGTCAGACACTGACAGGTTAAAGACGACAGATTATAAACATATTATAGACATTTTTAAAGAACAGTATGTGCAACCTTTCCTAACTCCAGAAAGAAGTCTTTCAAAGAATTTATAGCATGTAAAAATTTAACCTAGGTTTTGATGAAATAATAAGGGAAATGGTTCAAGACAATCTAAACTCTTCCCAGTTTTTCTTTGTGTACCTATAAGAACTACCAACTTGCCTAGTTTTATTTTATAATTATATTCTAAGTTCCTATGGGACCTTGATATGAAGATATCCTAAAATAATATACAATCATTGACTAATTGTGATAGACCTAATATATATTTTGAGCTATATATTTGGGGAGAAACTGTTCATATGCCAACTAATTTCATCTTTATATAAACCTTGTTTCTTTTAATCTCTTGGGAGTTGAATTTCAGAGAGATTAAGTGAGTTGTAAGTCTATATGTAGCAGGATCATTATTATAATCAAATGTATCTAAATATAAAAGTTGTGTGCCTATTATTTTAATGCATAATTTTATATATCTCTAATATGCTAACCTTTATACAAACCCTTAGTTCACAAGTTTCCTATAATTCATGACAGAGAAAGAAAAGATAAAAAATATAACGCAGTTATGGTAGGATTAGATGTACAACTATTTTATTACATGGACAACTTTTATTTTATTACATTTCCATGTAATAAAACATGGACAACTAAGTCTGTATTAAAAGAATAAGTGATTTCTCAAAAGATGATGTGTGAAATAAAGTCTGAAATATGAAGAAAGCAATCCAGATGAAGACCAGGAAGTGGCATATATATATATATATATATATAAAATTCTGAGAAATCAGAGTAAAAACTAGATAGCATATATCCAGAAATATTAGGGAAAACTCTTGGTTTGGTGGAACAGTAATATGATAGGATGTTTAAGAGATAAAAATTGGCCAAATCATTATTAACACCATGGAAGATAAAGAAAATAAATTCTATTGTATTATTTTTAATCAATATGGGTTTGCCTTTTAGAAACATCATAATGGCATATCTCTGGATGAGAAATCTGGAGGTAGCAAAATAATGGCAAGGAGTTTAGTAAGAAAGTGGCCATAATAATTAAGAAGAACAGTATGAAGAGATCTGAAATAAGGTTGTGGCAAGGAATATGGATAGAAAGCTTAATTGAACAGAGCTGGGTGACTGATTAGATAGAGGGCTGAGGCAAAGGCAAGAAGATATCTCAGCATGTGGCTTTAGCAACTGGGTAGAAAGTGCATTCACTGAAATGTGAAGTGTGAAATGAGAACTGTGTTTGGACCCAGAGTGGGGTGAGAAGGGAGTCATGAAAGGCAGGGACATTGATGAGTTTCATGTGGATCATACTGAATGTCAGGCACCTATAGCTCCCCTAGTACATGACCTGGAGCCAGAAGGAGAAGGTCACGCTACAGAGAAGGATTTGGGTTTGTCAGTATGCTGTGTGAGAAATACTCAAGGAACATGCAGAATGAAAAAGGGAAAGAACCAAGAAGAAAGCCCTGGGTAACACCAAGTGCAGCCAAAAGAAAGGAGAATCTTTCAAAAAGACTGAGAAAAAAAATGGGAGAGGTAGAGTAGAAAAAAAAAAAATCAACGATAAGATAAAATTTAAAAGTATGTCCACAGCCATGGAGGAGTTGGAAAGCAGGGAAAAAATGACTGAAAGGAGGTCAAGGTAAGAACAGAACTGGAAAGTGACTTCAAATTTGGTGAGATATAGGTCATTGGTGACCTTTGCAGGAGTTGTACCAGTGGAGTGGTGGAAGTAACAATCATTGTTCTGTACTTTACAGAGTTAAAGTCAAGTAAAAAATGGTGAGATAAATGTGAATAATCCTTTCAAAAAAATGTGGTTCTGACAAAATAGAGGAGAGCAATTAGAGGGCAACATGTGATCCATGGAGTCTTGTTTTGTGTTTTCCTTTTTCTGTTTTTCCCAAGGCTGAGAGAGATACATTTAAATCAAAGTAGGGAAGGGAGGAATTTCTAAGGAAAAACTAAAGCATAGGTAGCTTCAACAAAATAGTAAATGTTTAGAATAATTTTAACAAATAATGGTTATTTTATTTTATTTATTTATTTATTTATTTATTTATTTATATATGTATTTATTTATTTATTTTTTGTGGTACTGGGTATTGAGCCCAGGGGTAGGGGAGGCATTCTACCTCTGAGCTATACCCCCAGTCCTATTTTATATTCTTTATTTTGAAACAGGGTCTCACTAAATTATGAAAGGCCTCACTAAGTAGCCGAGGCTAGCCACGATCCTGGATCCTCCTGTCTCAGCCTCCCAAGTACTGAGATTACAAGCGTGTGCCACCATGCCTGGCTTAAATAATGGTTATTTTAGTGATATGATTCTAATGGATTTTTACAACTGAATATTATTTAAGATTTACTTTAGCCGGACACCGTGGCACATATCTGTAATCCCAGCTACTTGGGAGGCTGAAAGAGGAGGATCACAAGTTAAAATCCAGAATCCAGACAGTGCAATTCAGCAAGTCTAAAAAAAAAAAGAGCCGGGCTTGGTGGTGCGCGCTTGTAATCCCAGCACTTGGGAGGCTGAGACCGGAGGATCCAGGTTTGTGACCAGCTTCAGCTAACTAGTGAGGCACTCCGCAACTTAGTGAGACCTTGATTCAAAATAAAGAATAAAAAATAGGGCTGAGGGTGTAGCTTGGAGGTAGAATGTCCCTGAGTTCAATCCCTAGTACCGCAAAATAAATAAATAAATAAATAAATAAATAAATAAATAAATAAATAAATAGGGCTGAGGATGTGGAGATGTACCTCAATGGTAAAGCATCCCTGTAATCAATCTCCAGTACTACCCACCCACACACATAAAGATTTATTTATCCAGTGGTGTACCTTTATTTTTTTTAGGAGATTTTCATTGACACTCTCAATCTTCCAGGTTACCCTTCCCAATTTACATAAAGTCATAGATGTTCTCTTTTTTTAATCTTAAAAATATCCAAATTTAGTTCTTCCACACTAAATAGTTTTGAATTTGCTTCACTAAATCATGGAAGTATTTGCTTAGTCTATTCCCCACATTGTTTTGGGGTACTCTAGTGACATGAAATAGTTAACTAGCTTCCCAGCATGCACTGGCACAATTAATCTGTGCTTATGATTAATCAGTTATTAACTTGCAGCTGGAGTCATAGGATGTAGTTACCAGTTAAAGAATCAATTAATCTCGAAAATAATCACAGCAGAAGCATGTATTCCACAGGGGTTTACTCCACCATTTGGTCCAATTTTTCTGTCTTTAATCTTTGAATTAAACCAAATGAATCTGAAAACCCAGATGGCAAAAACACACTAAATACTGTATTGGATGACATCTTTCCCTGTGGGAAGTTCCAGAAATCTTTAAAAATTCTATACAAAATTATGCAAATGTGTTTTTTAAGGAAACTCAATATAGTTGGAGGCACTAAAACTACAATAGCATTTATATTACCAATTTATGGATAGTCATTTATATTATAACTATATGATGAATATACATGACAACAGATAATGCTAACATTATACATTTGTCTGTTAGTTGCCACAACCTGAATGAATCAAGTTGTACTGAAGTCATACAAATGAGAAACTAATTAAATCATTGTTAGCTATATCAGAAATTAAGAACAAAGCACTTTATTATAAACAAAGCATTTGTATCAATCATTCATAGCACTTTCTGAAATTACCAACTTGAAAGCACCTTTTTCTTCAATATATCAATAGGAAATTTTGTGCAAATATTGATAAGAAATGTTTTGTATCTTTTCCTGCACAGTGATTTTTGAACAATGACTAATTGTATCTGATAACTCATAAAACAGACAAAATGAATACTTAGAGCCAGCTTCTGAAAGAGAGACATTTATCAGAATGAGGCTATCTATAAAATTTAGACATATTCTTGTGTGAATTTTTGCTCTTAGTCATCTACTCACAGAAATTAGAATCCACTGCATTTTTTTATATTTTTAAAAATACATGTAACTACATGTCTTATGGATCTTAAGCAGTATTGTCTTGATGATTCTGCATATCATTCTGGGGTAAGGGCTTTTAAACTTTCATGTGGCCCAGAAAAAGAATCCTAGGATATTTCTTTTACATTCTCCTCAGCCATTTTCTATCAAATTTCTGAAAAATGAGGATATCAAAATACATTAATATTTAAATAAATACATGCATGTATACATATATTTGTGTGTTTGCATACATATATGTAGACAGAGCATAAGAGTGAATGACATACAGCACATATAAAGACAGCAGATATGATTAACTGCAATTTATGTGCCTATATTCGAGCAGTACATTTCGCCACAAGCATATGAGCATCGTTATTTCCACAGCTCAATCATGACAGCTTTTTTTCCGGCTCTTCTAAATTTTTGTGCCCTTAGAATGTGTAAGGTGATAGCTCATGGCTACTTTAGATTGCACTTCCCTGATTACTAGTGAATTTGAGTGTTCTTTGATTTCATACATGACCTTCTAGATTTTTGCTTCCTAACTGCCTATTCATATCCTTTGTATATATTACACTTAAGTTAGTCATGTTTAAAATGTAAGAAAATCTTTGTATATTATAGATTATAATATTTTGATCATTTTATTAATCTAGTTGAATAAATCTTTTCATACACAAAATAAGGATATGACTGCCTTTTATATCATTTTGGTTTATGTGAAGTACGTCTAGTTCCCTCCTAGCTGCACATGAAGTCTTTATTCCCTTTAGAATGGAATTTTGAATGTTGTATCATTTAGAGGTCTAATTTTATTTTCTTTCTGATAGTAGCAGCAACACTGTTTAACATACCATTCTATCACAATTAATTGAACCTCAACTTTATCACATATTAAAGTCTAACATATATTAGGAGCTGCTTCTGTCTTATTCTCTCTTTTGCCTGAATTTGTCTATTTCTACACAAAACCATATTAATAAAATATAGAACAGTTTGAGCTTCTGAATTATATTAAGACAACTTTTCTCTGCCTCAGCCCTTGCTACTGTTCAATTTCACACTTTCTTGGTTATTTTCTGACTTCTGTCCTAGAATTAATGTCTAGATTATTTTATTTTACTCAAATTAAAGAAATAGACAAACACCATCTCTGTTGTTATTATTCATTGAAATTATATTAAATTCATATGTTAATTTTAGTTTTGGGTAAGCAAAACTCGGAAACTCATCTGGCCTGGTGCCATCACCAAAAGACAGATATTTAATCAAATTTCTAATATTGTCTAAAGAAGCATACTTTTACTGAGCATTGCTCATTGGGGAATACTTAGCAATGTAAATTTTGCTAGAAAAATCATCCATTTCCATAAGAGCTACATAAAGTATCTCTTAATTTTGTGATTACTCCTGCATGTAAAAATCATAATTTAAGTTTATGTCTCTTTCCTCATTCTGAATTGAGTCTATTTTGTTTCCTTTCTTTTCCATTAAATATGTTTTAAATGTTCAAGTAGAATGGATTTGATGGTCACCTAATTATTATTTATTTTTATTATAGCTAAAAATTATGATGTCCTACAAATCTTTACGTACCAAAATTTAAGGGTTTCTACATATATTTTACCTAAATATAACGAATGAACTTGTGAATGTACTCACAAGGAGGCATTTTTTTTTTATTTTCCAAAGTGATTTTCTCTATTTTCCCCTCATGCTAAGAAAGTAAACCTTGAGGACACACTCTGACACCAACTTCTGCTTCTCACCACCTCGCCTCTTGACAGGAGACCTTAGAATACTCTATTTCCCTTCAGTCACCTCGACTTCAACTCTTAAGTTCTGCTTAGAATATTTTTAGATTTCTCTTACACTTGCAGCTTGCAGTTTCAGAACTCTTTATTTGGATTCTTTCTTAAACTGACAATTTATTTAAACATTCAATGACAATTCACTTAAATAATACATTAAACATTGTCCCCAACCCTGACTCCCACATATATCCCTACGCCATCTTGAGGTGACTATTTTTTCTGTACAAGGTGTTCTAGTGTCTACAATTCTGAAAGAAAGTGTAATGAGTGATGTCTTTGCTGCATTCCTGCATACCAGATAACCTTTCTTCTGCCCTCAATGTCAAGGGCATGACCAGGAGTTTAGGATTCCTGAGTTGCAGGGTTTTTTTTGTTTGTTTGTTTTTTGTTTTGTTTTTTTTTTTTTATCTGTAGGTTATATTTTACTGCCTTGTAGATTCTAATATAAAAGTGGGAAATCTCATACAAATCATTTTTCTTTCTTTTTACTTTCCTTTGTCCTTTTTTTTTACTATGTGATTTTCTTTCTCTCTCTAGATTTTAGAATTGTCTTTATTACTCCAGGTAGTTTTATTTTTCTCATTCAGTGAGTTCAATACTTTCAGGAATTTTAGCAAGCAAGGCTACAAATTCAAGTCTTTTTCTTTTTTTTTACCATTTTGAATTTTTTTAAAAATTTAAACATTCTTAGAGTTTAACAATATTATAACTTCCATATACAGAAAATGGTGAAAATTAAAATAGAAATATTGCTTCACAAATTTTAAAACCAACCACTACCTAACAAATTTAGAACAAAGAATGAATAAAGTGAGCAGTCCATTTTAAATTTAAAATATTTACTATTATCAGATAAAAATATTGATGACAACTTTACATGGCTCATTCTATACATTGTGAGAATGCAAAACATTACTAGGAAAGAAGAAATTAGATGTTGGGTTGGTAATTTATGGACCACATGAAAGCAATGAATAGGAGATATGTTTAACTCAAACTATGGCAACACTCTGAGAGACAACTGTGTAAATATCTCTAATGTGTTCTGATAAGAAAAAGAAAACATGTATCTTCTTAATTCATAAGAAGTTCATAATAATCTTTTTTTCTGATGTATCTAGTATTGTTATATTAGTTCTATAGGTTATATCCTTTAAGTTTCTCTTCCTCTTTCCCCTCATGATTTATATATATTCATATTTTTTCTCTGTATTTTAAGAAATTTCTAGCATTTCATACCCCATACTACCTATTAGACTCTTGTTTTCAATTTATTTACAGAGCTATTTAGTTACAAAATTAAGATTTTTGGTCCCAGAGCATCTGGTGAGTATGTGTGTATATATGCATATGCACTCCAGCACATGTATCCAGCAGAAAATATCCTTAAGTATTAGTCCTTAGCTTTTGTTTTATTTTTACTTATTAAATTTTAATATGCACTCTGTTTTGCTGGGCATATGTTATACATAATTTCTACTGAGCTTTTTTTCCTAACCATAAGATCCTGTTGATGGGTTGCTAGTTTTCTTTGCCACACTTTGGGGCTCTAGTCTAGTTTTTTTTTTTTTTTTTCAGACAAATTTTACTAAAAAACAACAAAAAAAGGCAGCATTACAATTACAATTCAAGAATATAATCTATATATGCATTTGACAATGAAGCACATCAGAGTATGGAGTGGAAAAATTTTTCCAAAAAACCATCAAATATGTTCTTTTCAAATATACAAGGAAACCATTCCATATAAGTCCTTTAAGTGGAATCATAAACAAAGAACTGAAGATTTA